>JARHVA010002983.1:285000-580000 GCA_037957365.1 Torreya grandis | reverse complement strand
TTTTAATTTTTTCATTCTTTGAAAGGTGTCTACACCCTTTACACATACATTTGTGTCCATCCTATCATCCATCAATTGGATCATATCATCCTTAATCTTCAAAATAGGTTAAATACTTGATATATGATTATAATCAATCTATTAGCTAGTTAATCATCCATCTAATCAAAGCATGAAACTTATCTCAAGATATTCCATTCCCAAAATTTTCCTATTTAGGTCAAATCATTCTCAATCCAAGTTCATAACTTTTCAATATATTTCATTCCCAAATCCACCTTTTTCTATAAATTCAAAGTGTGTAATTTTTGTAGAGGTGTATTCTTCCCAAACCCACCTTGCTTGGTACAAATTAATCCATCATCATCATAAATAAAAGAATACAAGCATTATTTCAAGTGAGTTAATCTCATATATGGGTTAATCTCATTTTTTCATCATCATGCATCTCTTCTAGCCTCTTTCTCTCTTTTTCAAAGGACCATTCACATCCTTTTTCATTTCATGCCTTCTCAATAGAGCATCATCCATTACATTCTTTCATTTTCATTATTTAACATTCATCACCCTTTTTATGGATTCTTATTTATTTTAAAATCCATTACTCTACCCATTGTGTCTCATAATTCCCTTTCAAAGAGGGGAAAATATAGACACCTAAAATCAGACACTTCATTTAGATTTTTTCCTCTTATTAATTTATGCTAACACCATCCTTAATCATCTAATCAGTATTATATTCATAATAAAATCCATATACAATATATTATTCATCCCTTCATTGCCCCCTCAATCAATTAATTATTTATTTGATGATTGCATCCATTCCCATAAATTATTATCACATATCATTAGTTAATTAATTTAATTAATTATCTAATCTCATCTTAACAAGAAAATCCATGGAATGTATTTTCACTTGGATTTTCACCCCTTGAAGAGATGTCTCAGCTCTCCTCATCCAAGTGGCACAATGGAAACATCTCACAAGTTGTGGGTAACCAATAGGTGAGATGAATCTCTAGAAGGGCTAGTTCCCTTGATGCACTCTTTACATACTTATTTATAAAAATTTCATGAAAATAGTTAAGAAAATGAACTAAAATATAAAAGGTGATGGACCAATAATTATTTTCCTCCTATTGAATTAACTTATACTACTTAGAGTAAATCAAAGCTTCTTTCACACAACTCATAACTCAAGACAAATTATTAAATCAACGCTTCATATGATAGGTTAAAGAGGTATTGATGCTTAGGAGGGATAATGATGATGTTTTAGATAATAAAATCATAAACCACCTCTAAAACTCTTCTAAACTAAGAAAGAACACTAACAAAGACCTGTAATAATTACTCTTCTACACACTTGGTGGACAATCAAGGACAACATGCTAGAAAAGACTATCTTCTACTAGACAAGATCAATAAGATTGTAGAAAGACTCAATTATGTAGCATATAAGTAGGAAAATTCACATTCTTATTGCTTCAAGAGACATTCAAGTACAAAAATGGCAAGGGTTTCAACATAACCAATGGAGGCTACCCCAAAAAGATCAAAAAGTCACTACTTATAGAATTTGAGAGAGAAGTGAGAAAAGAGAAGTCCAAAGGTCACTTGGACACTTTTCATGTTGAGAGTAAGAGTTACATGTACATAAAAATGAAGTAGGAGATATATAATGCAAGTTTTGATAGGACAAATGGCTCTCTAAACTATGTAAATCATGAGATGTGGTGTGAAACTCCTTATTCTACATAAGAAAACCACCTTCATCATTTAGCTCTATTGGAGCATCTCAAATCTAACTAGGAAAATTTTTCATGATTTAACTAATAGGTATGGTTTATGGACATTATTTTCCATGATTTGGTTGCATTTTTGATCACCTAGATTCCTTTGAAAGTGAGCCATCACTGCTTGTAGTTAATGAAACTCCCTTTTTAGACAACCTTCACACTTGGCCTCAAAATTAGATTTATGTTTCTATGAGAATATGTGAAATTTAGTGGATAAAACCTGTAAATACTCCCCATGGCATTATATTACTTAGGTATACATTAAAATGCCATCCACTTGAAGTTCTCACACTTCTCACCATCTTGCTTACTTTGCCAATTTTGATAGGCTAAGATGAATCTACTTGTAGGGACACTTAGGATATTTAATAAATAATTAAATGGTAATATTTAGTTATAATAATTCCTAATATCACTCCAAAAGTTGATTGTTCCTCTTGCAAGACCTTAGAACTTGCACAATACACAAAATAGTCAAAGAAAATAATCATCTACCCTATCTGTATAGGTATGGCAGTGAAAAAGCTTATGGGGAGGAGCCTTGAAGAGTTTTACACAACATAAATATAATTTCATGGTCATTACATCCCATTTTAATAGTTTTCCATCCTTGTTTTCTCAGTTGGGTCCTTATCTAGGGCTTAGTAGGGTTTTAGGTCCTTTTTGCTCTTAATATTTATTTATAAATCTATGAAATTAGAACTTAAAAAAATAAAAAAGAGTGGCATTAAAATCCCATATTAACCTCCCTAAACTCTTTGGATTTCCATTCACAACCTTAAATAATATGTGACCATCTAAAGTTGCCTTATCGAGCTTGATTCCTCATTTCTTGCAGGCTTGAATTGGTCTTGAGTCAAAATGAGGTTTGCTATGATCTCCCCTACATTACAAACTATTTGACACATAAAAAATTACCCTATAAAAATTATTCAATACATTATAATTATAATTGCATGTTATAATTGAAAGTGACTCTCCATTTGGCTTGAAGCCTAAACTATGCTTGACAGGCTTGTCTACATACTTCAAAGTCTAGACCACCCTGTTGAGTTTCATCCTTTTGTGTTTGATTTTCCATGTTTATAAAAGTGTTATAAAAATTAACATTCCTCCTTTAAATTTTCAACAATCACTTATCTCAATTGATCATTCCCATTCTCAAAATCTACAAAAATTGTGCATAAAGGGATAACCCTTTATCTAAGACAAAATAGAGAGCATTTCCCTTAATTTATCAGATGAAATAAATATTGGAGTGACTTATCCAAGTTATAATGATATATTTTGTTTAATTTAAACCCTTTTTCATATTATTAGATCCCTCAAAATCATTAAATCCTAAAACATGTGGGGAGTAGACTATGTGTAGGATTAGCACTCTAGACTATGTATTGTATCAATAGGGTCCTTTATTTAATTTGCTTCCATTTATAAGATAATTTTGGGGGAATAAACATCATGGTGAATATTTTTTGAGTTTTTAAATCACTCCAAACTCCTACATACCCATTCTACACCTTGATTGATCAAGTTTGAGTGCATTTTCTAACTGTGTATAGATCCAAGGCACTGTACCTATAGGTAGTACTATATAGTTAGATCTTGAGACAATGTTTATAGACTTATTTAGAGTCCTTTAGTGTTATTATATATTTTTTTAGACATATTTTTATCTTTTTCATTCTATATTAACACTCAAACCTCATTCATCATCCCATTATTGCCTACAATCAACTATAGTTGACTATATTAGAATAAGTAGAAGTTTGTTGGTGAGAATTCATCTTGGAACATGTGCCATATTACCTTTAGATATTATGAACCATTTTTAATAATCTTCCGTAAACCATCATTATTAATTCCATGTTTTATCCTCTATCATGGACTATGTGCTCCTACAGTCAGTTGTAGGTGAGTACCCATAAAGGCAGGGACACCTGTAGGTGTGGATCAAACTTAAAACAACACATCAACTTTTATTGATGTTATTTATGCCCATTGGTATTACCTTCACCCAATAATGTCATTAAAACATGATAATATTCCTTATTTTCACTTTGTGATGTCAAGGCCAATTTGAATTCAAAACCTGTAGATGATAATGGAGAAATTTAATGTTCAAATGGGTAACTTTGAGGCCCCCAACTACTATCTTCCACTAATCATATGACCACTAATTTTTGTAGATATATTATCATATGTGTAGGATAAAATGTATGCACATTTATATTCTTAAAATATCTTGATAACCCTGTTATAAGATATCCAAAAAATGGTGAAGTGCTTTATTTTTGTCTTTTCAGAAAAAGATCCCTAAACACAGTCATCTCATCTTTGAAGGTGGTTTACACTTAAATTTGACAATTTGACACTTAAAATAGGTTTACCATGATCAAAAACACATACTAAGACTCCAAGGAAATTCTATCCTTTCCAATTTCTTGCATCAAGCATTCTCAGTTCTCTATGGTGCCACCTGTAGGTGGACTTTTGCATGCTTATAGGTAGTGGGTAAAAATTTGGATAGTATGAAAGATATATGTGATTTTGATAAATTTTAAGCCCTAAAAAAGTTTTAAAATTATCACTCTTATCACTATAATATATTGAAATACCTATCAAAGCTCCTATCCCATGATGATGTCATTCTACGATACTTGTAGGTGCACCTTGAGTTGTATGTAGGTAGTGAGTAGAATTAGAGAAATGTGTATAGTGAATGGTCTCATGAAAAAACCAAATATTATTATCAATTATTCAAATGGATTTATTTCACTATGGGGATCTTGAAACAAATTTCAAAATCTCTGTTCTAATGTGACATCCTTCTTACATAGTTATAGATCAAGGAGTGGTAGCTAGTGACTGGTTTGTGTGGTGCATGAACTTGCAACCAATATTAAATATTCTTAAAACATTCAAATGTAATATATTAATATATTTATGACTTGAAAATTTTTAAACACCTTCATTACAATTCCATGAAAATGCTATATAAGCTTCATATATGTGACTATAAGTGAAAGTGGATAAAGACCTGACTATGAGTATAACAAGGCTGAATGTTTGATCAAAGGATGATGTAATGAGACCAAACATGGAAGTGATGTGATAATTATGGAATTGATACATGTTAAAAATCATATCCCATTCACATGAGACCCTTATAGATAACTAAGCATATTGAAAATAAGGAACTTTGACTAAGACCTCACATGGTGGCACCTTCCTGTAACATGAGATGATTTGCCTATAAAAAACCCTCAAAACATGAAAAAAAGCATGAAAAAAATTATATTAGGGATTAAAAATAATATTGAAAAAAAATCTTAGTAACTATATTGTATGGAACTATCCATACAAGAACAAAAGTTATAGGGTATTGGAAATAGTGAGAATAAAAACACAGTAAACTTGTTAGAGATGATTCATAAAGCATAGTTGACCAATCCTTGAAATATTTTTATTAAAATTGAGATTTTTATTTTACTATCACCTCCCAAATTATTTTGAATTTTAATTTCTTTATTTTTCTATACCAAGCATAAACCTGCTAACTAGTTTTGTGTGTCTAGAAGGCTTAAGAAGGAACAAAATAGTTTTAGACCTTTTTTAGCACTTCCAAAGCATTTCAAGTACTAATATGAGTTTGAGTAAGTTTAATATCCATTAAATTATATTATCCCATGTTCCATATTCCCTTATGGGTCATAAAAGTGTCAAACTCTTCCCTTTTTAGATGGTTTCTTGATTTTTGTTTCATAACGTTAAATAATAATCTTCAATTGTAGTCCTAATTCTACACCTTGATCTCCATCAACGTTAAATGGTGATTATAGATACATAAATTTTACCACATTTAGTGTCAAAATTAAATTTTCCAAATATCAACAAAACTTTCATTATTTCACACTAACTAAGCCATCCTTATAAATTTAAATTTCATCCTAACATCTTTCCCTCTCTTTTTCATATAGTTAATTAATATATATATTAATTAATTAATAATAAAAACATATTCCACATAAATAATTAATTATTTTTGAATTTCTAAGTCATCAAACATCTTCCATACTTCTCTTAACCAAGTGTTGAGTCATCATTAAACCTTTCTACCAATATGATTAGTCATCCAACTACCTTGACTCATTTATGAGAAACTTTCAACTACCAACTAACTTCCTAATTATTCCTCAAATAAATGAGGATTTGGCCTCTTTTTTAAACATCCAATTATTGTCACTATTATTATGAAATTGTCAATATAAATTATATTTTATGACAATGTTGAATCTAGACCAAAATCACTAAAGCACGCTAAAATATATGAACTTGTCAAATATAGGCGTTGATCTATGATAATGTATCCATAATTAGGAAAAAATATTTTATGTGATTATTATATTTTCTCAAATCATTTTGAGCCAAATTTTTACCATGAAAAATGACACGCTAGACCACTGAATTCTTCTAATCTAATAATAGACATCGTGTGCATGTGCTATTTTGCATCCATAATACCCTAACTAGGGTATTATTCTGTATGCAATGGACACCTTATTCTAATTATAATCTAGTCAAATTATGACTTAATAAATTGAAATTTTGACCAAATTGATTACATTAACAACCAATTTCCAAATAATTACAAAAAAGTAATCAAAGTCACTTAAGCAAATTAAACCAAATTAAGAGCTTAAATGGAAATTTCATAGAAAATATAGAATATCTGTTTATTAGATATTCATGACTCAAATATCCAAAATATAAATAAAATATTATGATTTGAGTGGAGGACATAATAATTTTGATCTATGTCTCCCCACATGGTCCTAACTCACCAGGGGTCAACCTAAACCTAACTGGGGTTAACCTAAACCAAACTGGGTTTAGCCTAAACCTAACTACACTTGGGTTAGGGTTAGTCTAGAAAGGATATAAATACAATGTCTCACCATAACCAAATAATATTGAAATTTTTAATGTTTTTATCTATAATTTTCTTCACAAAGCTTCACCTATTTGCAAAAATTGATCAAGCTTGTGAGCCTGAGCCATTGGTGCACTGGGAAATGATGGAGGAGCATGTTACTCTTCATTGATTCAAACTTGGATCACCAAATCTTGGGGAAAAAATGCTTCTTGGCTTATCTTATAAGGAGGGATGTTATTTGGAAGGTTTTATGTATTCCTTTCATAAATATCTCTTATAATTCACTAGGAACACCCCATGAGGGAGTAAGCTTAATGTTTTAGCTTTATATGATTCTTTATAGATGTTTTCTTGACTGATGAATATCATAATATTACTCTAAATTTTGGAATTCTTGGTATGACTCAAACCTCACACAAGTAGTTATAACTTCTAATTTTTCATTAAAACCCTCTTTGGAGGATATTTTTCACTTCATTTTCTTGTATTTTATATTTTTGTGGCTTCAAAAAAATATGATGGGATTAACCTAGAAAATGGGGGGATCAATCTATAAGTTAGTGGGATTAACCTAAACATCAATTAGATTACCTTGTTAAATGGCATAAATGCATCTATGAATTGAAAAATCACTTTATTTTCTCTCCATTTTCTTGTGTCTTTTACAAGATTGGCAAGTTCAAGTTGTGGATTGGTGAGATCGCAGTGTGGATTAGAGAGATCAAACTGTAGATCAATGGGATTACACTATGAAATGGAAAGATCATCTTGGGACAAAAACTGATAGGTAACTATCATTTTGATGGAAATTCCTTGTACTTTGGTGTGAATGTCTTGCTAATCAGTGATACCTCCCTATCAATCAGCAAGATCATGAACCAGTATCTTTTTTGTTTCTACTTTTTAGTGAGATTGATCTATATAATGGTTGGAATGCTCTATGGAATAGTGAGGTCATTTTTTATAATGGTGAGATTGACCTACACATAAAAATAGAGACTTAAAATAGAAATCTAGAAGTGTTTCTAATAAATTTCACACCCTAATTTCAAACTTCTAACACCTTGTTTATAAGATTTAAGAGTTCTTTTTTTATGTTTGTTTGTTAAGGTGTGTTTTTTAAGCCATATGAGTGTTACGTGTATGTTCTCCCCCCATCCCCTTTAGGGAACTTGGGTGACAAAAAGTGGTCATTCTTTGCATTTGGTACCTTGTCTAAAGGCATGGAAATAAATTTTTTAAGGCCCTCCCTAAACCTATATGGTTTGGGTGATCTTAAAATGACCATAAATTATTTTCAATTGTTTTTATTTTTATGCACTTTGGTTTATGAGCAAGAGTTTATCACCTCCTCATGGGTTATATAGGGAAGTGTTGACCCTAGAATTCATCTCTTAGAATCATTGAAACCCCACTCCATGGTGAGGTATATAAATTGAGGGTGACCCATTGAAATTCTTGTTGTGAGTGATTAAAACAAACTCTGTTAGTGTTTATTGGCCTTAAACTATAAGGAAAACTCAGATATCACACTATAATAAGAAATTTATGCATGTAGTGGTTATGAAAAGGACATTAACTTTTCATAACAAGCTTGTTTATGTGGATCTAATTAACCTGAGCATCTGTAGTGTTAACCATACTTGGGACCATCTAGACATGTGAAAATTTATTTTTAGATAAACCCCACTTATCGTGGAAATATTTTTGATGCAGGGTGAGTAGCCTAAAGTTCTATGTCACTGTAAAAACTATTGAGAGAAGAGGGGGCTTAAAAACCCTAATTTTTATGTACTTTTAGTTTTTGGATTAACAAACTAAAATCCTCTTAAGAACAATATATATATATATATATATATATATAGAATTCAACATTATGAAGCTACCTTGTCAATTTTAGGATTAAGACATTACACTTATGTGTTTGTGTTGTTTTTCATTTTTACTTGGTCTTTTTGAGTCAAAAACTATTTGTTTGAAATCAAAATGCATCAATAAAGAAAACACCTTATTATACACCATATATGTTGAAAAATAGGTGTTATTTTGGTCAAATCAAGTTCAAACACATAGTCCATTGCACATTTCCAAGATGAGGCATTACTCTATCCAATTTTTGGGAAATATTTACCTCATGTTTGTGTTATGATATTATTATGCTATCTGCATAGTACCTTTATGTTTTCGAATTCAAAACCATTCAAATTAAGTCCATTTGGACCCAAATCTAGTTTGGAATCAATTATTTACATTAGGGTTCATTTTTGAACCTGAATACCTTTTATAATCCAAGTCATGTTACATTAGGGTTTTTTTTTGAACCCACATACTTTTTAGAAGCCAAGTCAATCTAAGTCAGGTTCATTTTGAACTACATTCCATATCACACTCCATTTCATTGGACTAATACCATCCTTTTTGGGGGCATCTTTTATGGACAAATGCCAGCCTTTTTGGGGGTATATTTTTTGGATTGATATCACCATCTTTGGGCTTAATTTATAACTAATAAACTAATCCATGCTAATTTTCATACTATAACCCTATTCTCCTCCTTTGGTCTAAACTATCAACCAAGTTCTATAGCACCCAACGCTTACCATTATAGGCCTTTGGTTTGCACAAGCAACCAAGCTCCATAGCACTCAAAGGTTACCATTATAGGCCCTCCTCATTTAGCTTGCATTGGAAACCAAGCTAAACAACACTTAAAGGTTACCATTCTAGGTTATCCTCCTTTAGCTTGTGCAAGAAACCAAGCTCCATATCACTCAAAGGTTATCATTCTATGTTCCCATCCTTTGAAATACATAAGCAACCAAGCTTCATAGTACCCAAGGGTCACTATTATAGGCCCTTTTATTTTGACTTGCACTATCAACCAAGCTTTGAAGTTCCCAATAATTACCATTATAAACCCACTGTCAGTATTTGTTGAACCCATCATTGAGGAACTTTAATTAGATGAGCCAATATTTATTGATCCCTTCTTAGATAGTCTATTTTTTGGAGATAACATTATTGAACCAAAAGCCATTATTCACTCTATGCCAACTATTCCCCACTTTATAAAATCTATGTTGGTCTTCAAGCCACAATAGAACCAACTATTACTCTTTTAAGGACCATAATGTGTTCAAAATTGATATTTTACAACCAGGTATAAACCAAGACCATGATGTTACTATTGAAATACCTATTTGTGATAATTCAACCTATGATAAATCACCCTTAGATCCTTTCCCTTTTATCTAGGAACCTCACTTTGACAAGCTAGTCTTGGTGGAGTTTGCTATCAACCTTAGTCCTTTTTTTGAAACACATCACTTTGACAAGATAGTCTCTATGGAGTTGTCTTTGGGCCTTTTTCCTTTCATTAAAGAGTATTAATTTGACAATATAGTCTCTTTGGAGTCACCCATCAAGTTTTTCCCTCTCTTTGAGAGGCTTCACCTAGATGATTAAGTCTATGTTGAACTTTTCTTAGATGAATGCATTTTTACAGAGCCAATTATGACATCATAGGCCATTACTTATCCAATAACAAAAATTCAACAAGGCATCATTGTAGAAACATCTATAATAGAAGAAGAATTAGAATCAGATTTGGGTTCTATTATCAAAATGATATCATATTTAGCATCATAAGCAAAATCAACATCAGTCTCAATATTGGATTTAGAGTTATTTGAGTATGAATTAGCTTCAAAATCACAATACAGTCATGGTTATTATAACATTGGTTACACTTGCCTTGTAGATCAATTTGAATATATTTGTGATCTTTCTATGGTTTTGGAGGATGATTACTTTAGATTCAACACAAGTTCTCCTAGTATCTTCTATGAGAATTGTGTTGCCTCTTCCCATTCCATTTGCCATTAACACTACCCAACATAACCATTTATATTGACATTCCACCTCCCAATAGTGTTGATTAGGACTAATAGCATCACACTTTGTTGAACTATATCCATGGTGACATATTAGGTTCAGAATATCAAGGGGATCAAGACTACCTTTATTCAAAAGAAGAACAATCTCCTAGTGAAACCTTTTTAGATGTGCTAAGGGAAATCAATGTTTAAAATCAACATATTCTAGTGAAACCCTTTTAGAGTGATAGAAGATAATCAATGTTAAAATTCAATTCTCCTTGGTGAAACCTTTTCAAAGTCACTATGGGACAATAAAGATAACTTTATTGGTGAAAATCTCTTTGAGGCACCAATAGTGAAGCATAACAGTTTTTCACTGCTTGATGAAGAAATTATCAAAGATCACATCAATACAACTTCTAATCTACAACATAATCAGATAGTAGCTACTCTCAAGACCAAATAATATAAAAAATTGATGGTCCTATCAAGAGCATGTGCAAAAGTATTTGGCCCTACCATAACCAAAATTTTGTTAAATCTAGAATCAACAACATTGTGTGTTACTAAAATCCTTGATCTTCATTTGTTTCCCAATCATTATACATTAAATATTGAACCAATATTGCATTTCCAACTGAAACCATTTATCATGTGCCTAACATTATTTACCCCTATTGGTAAAACTTTCCTTCATAGAGAATAAGAAGATATCTTATCTAAAAGTTTGGAGGAAATAAAATTAATGACCAATGAATATCACACCATTATTATTGAAGTCCAAATCAATATAAGGTTCTTAATAGAGTAACTATTCAAAAGAGGTGTTGGCTAGCAATTTGCATAAGTGACTATTTTGATTGTCTTATATGTTGACTATGATGTGTATCTCCACATTAGTAAGAGCAATAGAATCATTTACTTTTCCTTTGCCTTGTTATTATTTCATACCCTACCATTTACTTTACCTTATCATTTAGGGGTAACCCTATTAACATTA
Source organism: Torreya grandis (assembly GCA_037957365.1). Taxonomy (NCBI): domain Eukaryota; kingdom Viridiplantae; phylum Streptophyta; class Pinopsida; order Cupressales; family Taxaceae; genus Torreya; species Torreya grandis. Next base: position 568,384 of record JARHVA010002983.1, on the reverse strand, counting down.
TAAACCATTTCATTCTAGACATTTATACCATTGTGGCCCATTGACCATTCTAGTTTGAACAACATTGACTTGAGGTCCTTTGGGATTATGTAGACAATGCTCAATTTCTATTGAGGTTAGCTCAATCACCCCTTTCCTATGTTTTAGTTATTTTTCAAGTAACCTAAGCCACGCTCTCACTATTTTATGAGTTGAACTATTTAGTATCTCATTATTCTTGATCAATTTGATATGCTTATAAACTTCTAAATACATTTACAAATGACTTATAAAAGCCTAAAACTACACTTTCTTTTTCATGCACTCACCATTTTGTAAGACCATTCCCATATTTATTCTAAATATTAATCATGTTTTCTTATTATAATTTTATTCTATCCCATATCCTAGGATAACTACATTTGGCTGGAAGTTAATGTTAGATCTTCCATCTATGTAACTATGTAGTCATCATCCACTAACTTTGTATTTCTAGAGTTAGCTCAGCTACCTCTTCCTTTTATTCTACCCCCCCCCCCCAACTTTTATTTATTTTGTGTCATTATTTTCCTATAGCCTAGGGGAGACATTGTACCCCTTATTCTTATTTCATTGTACTTGTGTCATCATTGCCTATTTTAGGGATCACCTTGTCATGAACATAATGCCTCTCTTACATGCATTTACTAAAAATTTGTTTTTAATTTATCCTAACATTGTGATTAACCATTGTTCTTGTATTGCTATATATTTATATTTGAAGACGTGTGTATTGATTGATTGATTTCCTTATTTTATTATTGTGTGTTCTTATGTGTTTGGCTTATTAGGTTGTTAGCTTGTTTTGAGTGTTGTGTTTGAATACATTTTAAGTGTGGACTTAACTTGGGCTTGAGTTGTTTATGTTTGTATTTGAATTATTTTTTGTTTATTTTTTGGTACATTATTATTCCTACTTAAGTCTTGATAATTCATATCCTGATTTTGAGTTGGATACATTTTTTATTTGAAACCTCCTATTATCTTTTTCTTTGATTTGGTTTTTGTTTAAACATAAATAGTTTTAACTCTAGTTTTAGTAGGTTTTATCATTGTCCTTATTTATAAATATTCACATTTGAACTAGCAAATAACAAATGAAATACAATGTTTTTATATCTTATTCATACTTATGATTCATAATTTCATTTTGCTAAACTAAAAACCAAGTGATATAAGTCCAAACATCAATGTGGCATCAAAAACCATCTTTGAAGGCACTATCCTACATATCCACTACCTAACATGATCCTAAAACTGACCATTGTTCCATTTTTCTTCTATTATTCATTTCTCATTCCATTTTTTCCCATATCTTGGGTAATTAATTGGATTGAGGTCCATCTAAACTATGTAGGTAGGGTTTGGATACATGACCTATCTCAGGTTATCTCAGCCACCCTTAATCTTCCAATCATCTCTTTCATCACTTTATGCATCGTTATATGTCTAGCTTTTATGGCTTCTTCAGTCATTAGACCCTTGCATCTACATTTGCACCCACTCATATTTAATATATGAAATAAGTTATATCTTTGTGCTATGCTTTCTAATTCACCCTACTATGGTATAACATTTAGACCAATAATCAATCTAATCAACCATACTGGGAAAAAATCAATTATTAATGGTCAAAATCAGCCATTTCAGGGGAAAATCAATTTATTAGCTGATCATATTCACTCTATTGGAGCACATTATTAATTTTTTAACCTCATTTTTTTGGATTAATGCTCATATTTTTAGTTTAATTCCAAGTTCTATAATTTTTTCCCTCATTTTGGCAATTCAAAGTGTGAAACTTATCTCAGGATCAATCATTACCTAAGCCCACAACTTTCACCCTCTTTTGGGTATGTCAAAATGTGTTGCTTATATTTTGGGATTTCATTATTCCCACTTCTTCTGCTTTGGGGCCCATTATATTTTATTCTATTTTTATCATTGGGAATCAACACATGCAAGATTTAGTTCATATAAATTTAATCTCATCCATGGTATATTTTTACTCTTTCTATTTTTTGAGAGTTCATCCCTCTCTTTCATCCTTGTATGCCCTCTTGATGGTGCCTTATGGGTCATTAATTATTTATTCAATCATTACCTTCCAACTTATTATTAACTACTTTTTCATTCTTTTAAAAATCATTGATTCAACTAAATGTCTTTCTATGCATTCTCAAATAAGGGGAAAATGTAGACATTTAATTCTTATCACTATTGTGCTAAAATTCTCAGTTTAAATAATATTACATGACAATGCACAATTTAGACCAAAATCACTAAATTGAAATAAATTTTTCAAATTTGTAACATATAAGCATTTATTTATGCTAATGTATCCTTAATTGGGGCAATGCATTTTATGTGATTATTATCTTTTCTCAAATCATTTTGAGTCAAATTATGACCATGCAAAATGGTACCCTAGACCACTAAATTCTTCTAATTTAGTAGCACACATCATGTCCATGTGTTATTTTGAATTCATAATACCCTAACTAGGGTATTAATCTATATGAAACTCACACCTTATAATTATACTCTAGTCAAATTACAACTCAGTAAATTGACATTTGAACTAGTTTGATTAAATGAATCACCAATTTATAAAGAATTATATAAAATTAATCAAAGTCACTTAAGAAAATTAAACCAAACTAAGATCTTAAGTGGAGATTTCATGGAAAATATGGAATATCTATTTTTTTGTAAATTCATGACTCAAATATCCAAAATATCAGGGTTTAAGTGGAGGACGTAATCATTTTGACCTATGTCTCCCCATATGGCCTTAAATTAATTGGGGTTAACCTAAACCTAATTATGGTTAACCTAAATCTAATTAGGATCAACCTAAACCTAAACACACTTGGGTTAGGGTTAGTCTAGAGATGTTATAAATATATGGTCTCACCATTGATCAAACAAGGTTAAATTATGTAATGTTATTTTATGGGATTGTCTTCACAAAGCTTCACCTATTTCCACAAATTTATCAAACTTATGGGCCTAAGCCATTGGTGCACTAGTAAATGATGGAGGATAATTATAATATTCATTGATGTAGACTTAGAGTAATAAATCCAAGATAAAACACCCTTCTTGGATGCTCTTGGAAGGAGGGATGTTATTTGGAAGGTTTAATGTATTCCTTTCATAAATAGCTCTTAGAGTTCACTAGCAACACACCATGAGGGAGTAAGCTTGATATTTTATCTCTATATGATTATTTATAGATGTTTTCTTGACTAATGCATGGACTAACACATCTTAAAATCTTAATTACATATTCCACTTAGATGAGGTCTCAAATCTGATTGTATAAAATTAACAAAATATAATAAATACATATTTTTTCCAACCATCCATCTTCTCACCCAAAAGCCTATAAATTCAAGTATCATCCTCGATTTTCAATATCCATCATTAAGCCATCAAAGTGTTATTGAAAACACATTATGTATCTATAATAAAATCAAAAAAACTACGTACATAAGTTTTTAAAATTATTACCTTATAGGATGAATTGAGCATCCACATATCACATTTCAAGAGCAAATCAAAGTTCATCAATGGAGAAGTTGATTTACTTTATTGGTAATATGTTACATTTTAAGTATGTTTGATTTGTTTATTTTGATTGATGAACTCTAACTGAGGTTTTCACTTAGTTTTTAAAATAGGAATTTATTTATTTATTTGATTTTATAATTTTGTATAGGTTCTAAAATTATAGCTATTGCATTTAAGAATGCCCAAAGGGAATTTCTCAAATATTTTTCATCTTGTATACCTTTATGATAGTTATTTAATTTTTTATAAATTATGTTAAGGTGCATAGTTGTTTAATCTTGGTATAGAAGGTTGTTTTTGTTATTTCATGTGCCATTTTTGTAAATTTATAAGTTGTATGTTTTCTATGAAATGGTAATTTCACTCTTTAGAACAATAGTTTTGTGTTGAATTTCAACTATTTTACATAGAACTTCAACAATTTTGTGTTTTATACTGATGGTTTAATTCCAACTATTTTTGGGGCATACATTTTAGTTTAGTCTTTTTGGTTTTTAATCTTTTCAACTTTGTTGTCTTTCTATATTCAGTTTTTATCATCTTCTTATTTTTATTTCTTTATATTTTCTAATTTTTGTCATTTGGTAGAGTAGTGATTATATATTTAAAAAATAATGAATTCATTACATATTTCGATTATTTTTAACAAAATTTAGAGGTTTTATTACAAACTTTAGTGGTTTCATTTTGTGAAATGATGATTTCATTTCAAGTTTATTTTCTTGCTTTATTGATTTATGTTCTTTGTTTTTGTCATTTTATAGAACAACAATTTTAGAGGATAAAATAGAGAATTTGTTGAAAACTTTTGTATTTTAGTGGTAAACTTAGGTGATTTATTCAATACATCAGCAAATTTTTAAGGCAACCATCTTGTGCTTTTATAGCTTTTTATCTCTATTTTTGACTAATTTACATTTTCATCATTTTCTAAGCAATGAATTTATGACTATGTAGCACTTGTTTTGTTCCAAAGAGTTGGTTTTTATGATTTAATCTTTCTTTTTAATTTATTTGTTGGTTAAATTATAATATTTTGGATTGCCCAAGTCTTTACATATAAACTACTAATGATTTTGTGTAGGACCACACGCCAAATACTTAAAAATCTAAACAAAAAATCAATTTTATTTTTTATGCTAATTTTTTCTTTCATTTCGAGTTTTGACTAATTAATTAAGTATTAATTAATTAGTTGTTTCATTTATTGAAAATTTGCTTGTGTATATTACGAGACATTGTGTATGCTCTTTCATTATGTCACACTGGTGATGATCATTGAAAATCAAAAGAAATTCTTATAATTTTATGTTTACCATAGCTATTCTCATGGATGCTCTTTCCTCACATCATAATGGAGATGATATTTTGAAATAAAAAATGAGATAGTATCAATTTTTTTAATTTTTAGGGGCTCTATCAACCATGGATATCATAACCATGTGGTTGATAAATACCTATGATAATGGAGAGAAATAGTCATTTATAACTATATATCTTCCTCTTATGGTGGGGCCTATTATCTAAGATACCTTAATTCATGTCTTAAATATTAATCTACTATATAAATTACTCCTTGGATGTCCATGGATCCATGCCATGAACTTGATACCATCCACCCTCCACTAGTGTCTCAATTTTCCACAATTTTAAGGGTTAATTTTCCCACCTTTGAAGGTAAGTACAATATCATTTAATAATTTAAGAAAACACTGACCCAAATTTACATTATGGACCCTCTCATGACATCCACTACCTATAAGGATATTTTTCATAAAGTTTTAAAGGAGTCAAAATTCCCACAAAAACATTAATCCATCCAACTTCTAAGCACTTGTAGGACATTTGTCCTCCAATAATTAAGTGATGTTTGACCACACAAATATTTTCCCATGGGTACATCCCATAATTTTCCATTATATATTGAAGTCATTATATCTAAACAAAAATTAAAAAAGGTGTTTATAGATAATGGATATGGCTTAAATATTTGTACATTAAGTTTGATAAAAATATTTAGGGCATTCAACAACAACACTAGAGTCAAACACTATTACTATAAAGGCCTATGATAATGGAGAGTGATAGTTATTTAGAAATATATATCTTTCTCTTATGGTGGGGCCTATTATCCAAGATACCTTAATTCATGTCTTATATCTTGATCTACCATACAACTTACTCCTTGGATATCCATGGATCCATGTCATGAACTCGATTCCATCAACCCTCCATAGTGTCTCAATTTTCCCACTTTGGTATAGAAGTTACTATTCCTAGTGACCCTCAACCTTTTCAATATTACAAACTATTTGAAGGTCAATAAAAAATTATTATTATTTTCCATTCACTGAAGATACTTATGAAACTAATGAGGAATCACAAACATTATCAAACTACATCCATCCTGATGATCGACCTTCTACATCTACCAACCAACCATCTACATATAAAATTCAACCATCCACATCCAAGTCCAAAATTCCACCAACCATGTTTAATATTATGGATGAAATTATCAGAGAGTATGAAATCCATGATGCCCATTATCTTTGAAATATCCATATGTTTCTCTATAACCATATTAGGTCACATGATAAGAAGCAAGATCAAATAGACTAACGGTTTTGAAAAACATATTTCATTACAAAAAAATCATTTTTAAAGAATATATCCCCAATCCTTATTAGATATATAGTGATGAATTTTCCACATGATTCCAAAATAACTAATATCCTAAATCTGAAGCTATTATGTTTAACATTGTTAATTATGAATTTAAAGCCTTTAGTCTCAACTAACAAGGGCATGTAGAAAATATAATTTATTAAATAAATAAATGTTCTTAATTCATTGTACTTGAACGACCTAATGTGATCCTATACGATTATAATATTTATTCTTATACAAATTTTGAGGAGTCATCTTCTAACAATTTAACAAGTTCCATATATAACCACTATGAATATATTGCATCCATAAACTACTTTCATGATAGTCATTTTGACTCTTGAGCTTAAATATCCACATTTTATAACGTATGATAAAAAAAAATCCACCCTCACTTGACCATTTTAAAAATGATGAAGAAATTTATTATTTCATGAGAGTTAGAGATCACATTCCAGTAGGGGACCATAAGAAAGGTTTTTCAATCCATTCAGACAATTCGACATACTTTGGGATAATATATGATCTAATCATCAACACAAAAATAAAATTAGTATAATAAGTCATTTATAGAAATATTAGATGACAAAACTCAAAATTAGAAATACATTGATGATGAAGTTACTCTTACTATTCCTCCTACAAAATTTCAAGAGTATACATTGTTGATTAAAAATATTATTGATGTAAATATAGGATTAGATAAATAAAATAAAATGGTGAATCTTTTTTATTCTCTTGATCTTGAAAAACAATCAATATTAATTCTCCTTCTCAAATAATTTTGAGGTGTTTTTGTCTGGTCATATGTAGATATGCCTAGGTTGGATCCATCACTTGTATTCCAACACTACGTTATTCATAAGGATGTTTGTTTATATAAAATTTGAAGTAGTCAGATATAGATAGGTTTATTTTAGTTAGATTAAATTTAGTTATACTAATGTATCACAAATGTTAGTATTGGGTTAATTCATTATTAATAACTTTTTAAAAAGTCATTATGCCTATGCTTATAATGAATCATACACAGAGCTCAAGAATTTCCTACTCTAACTCATTTATTTTATAAATATTAATCTAACTAATGAATAAAATATTTTATACACTCTTAAATATATATCATTGATATAATCATATAGGTTACTTCACTCTATAACCTCTACATTATTGGCTCAATTCTTCTTTGTTCCCCTATATAATATAATGTCATGGTATAAATACCAAGCCAAAATAATCATGGATCAATGGTCATGTCTATATAAGACATACATTTTATCTAATCCAATTGGCCTTTATTTCTATAAAATTTTCTTTCTTATCATATCTCCAATTGGTAGAATCCACTATTCTATCAACCTAGAAGAGTGTTATACTACTATAGTACTAAAGTCAACTATGTGGTACCTATGGTTGGGTTCTTTGACTATACTAGAATCCTAACAATAACGTTAATCTTATTGAATATAAATTAACAAAAATGCATCCTAAAGTGACACTACTTGTTAAGGAGGAATTTCAAAATCAATTTTTCTTCAACTTCATTAAACCCATACATTATTCAAAGTGGATCTCTAAGATAGTGTCAGACATCAAGAAACCAACAATGATTAGAGTTTTTATATGTTTTTGAGACATTATAAAGCTTATCTAAAATAATAATTTACACTTAATAATATCAAAATTATTATATAATATACTTCAAGTCTTGAGATGTTGTCATTAATGGATGGTTTTTTAGGATATAACCATGTCAAAAGTTTACCCAAAAACCAACATAAAATAATATTCATCATAGATTGGGGCATGTTTTCTTACCAAGTCATGTCATTTGGTCTTTAAAATGTTTTAACAACATATCAGTGTGCTATGATAGTAATTTTTCATCACATGTTTCATGATATTATCGAATATTATATATATGACATCTTGGAAAATTCTAGAACAAGAGCATAACATCCCATAACACTGCATAAGATTTTTAAACAATTAAGGGATTACAAGGTTTTCCTAAATATAAATAAATGTGTGTTTTGGGTTAATTTAGGTAATATTTTTGGTTTTATTATATTATAAATAGGTATAAAAGTGGATCCAACAAATGTCATATCTATAACATAAATGCCTCCACTAACTAATCTCAAATAGATTCATAGTTTGCAAGATAAAATTAAGTCTATTTATAGATTCATATCTCGTATTGTAGACATATGTCACCTATTCACCTATCTACTTAAAAATAATGTTGATTTAAATTGGAACAAAGAATGAAAAAAAAAGTGTTTATAAATCTCAAACAATGCTTATCATATCCAATATTCTTAATATAATCTACCCTAGGAAAACTTTTATTATTATATATTTCAGCAACACAACATGCATTGGGGGAATTATTAGTACAACATGATGATCACAAGACAAAAAGATAAGTGTACTATTTAATCATAACCTTGATATATTATGAATTAAACTACTCTACCTTTTAAAAAGTATGTATAGCCATTTTTTACTTGCCAAAAACATCATCATTACATGATTAATAATCAAACTAAAATCATTGAAAAAATTTATCTACTTAAATACCTCCTTTCAAAATAAGTTCTAACAGGGAGAATGGTTAAGTGGGTTATGTTATTGGTTTTATATTTAGTATGTTAATAATAACTCTATTAAAGGGAAAATTCTTGTACACACATTAGTAGAAGCACCATTAATAGATATATATCCATTAACCATAGACTTTTTTGATGAATCCATTTTGTCCTTGTATGAATTGGTAGAATGAAAGTTATATTTTGATAGATCTTTCACTAATAATGGCTTAGTGGTAGGCATTTTTATCATCACTCCACAAGGTGATATTATTCTAAAATCCTTTCAAATCATATTTCCATGCACTAATAACATATTAGAGTATGAGGCTATTGTTTTTGGTCTAAAAATATTTATTTAGTGGGGAAACCATCATCTTTAAGTATATTGGGATTAAATTATTATTATTAATTAATTTAACTATGAATACCAATAAAAATATAATATCATTCCTTATAAAAGAATTATGGAAAATTTGAAGCTATACATCATGTACATATAGTTTGAGAAGATTGCTCATGTAAATAATAGAACAGCTGATACCATGGTAATAATTTGTTCCCTTCTTGAGATTCATTAAGATTCCATTCAATTATATGTTTAACAATTGATGATTCATGCTTTTTATGTTCCTAAATCTAAAATTGATTATGAGATTGTTGGTCTAAACTCCCCTTGGTACCAATAGATTTATGCATACCTTCATGAAAACATATTCCTCAAAACATCTCCCATAACCATAATAAATCATTCATCAAATGAACATTCCAATTCACAATGCTTAGCAATACCTTATACTATAGAGGTTATCATGGATCTTTTTTATGATGTCTAAATTCTAAAGAGGTAGCCTTGGTTATTAAATAATTTCATGACAATATTTGTGGTGGGCACACAAATGGAATCTTCTTTGTCAAAAAAAATAACATTGGATATTATTAGCCTACAATAGAAACTAATTCCTGTCACTACATCAAAAAGTGCATCCCACATCAAAAACATGGTGATCTTATCCATGCTCCATCTAAAACACTACAATCCATTTCCACACCATGACCCTTTTCCACATGGGGGTTATACCTTATTGGTAAAATCAATCTCAATTCTTTTAAAAACCATAGGCATATAATTACCACTACTAAATACTTCACCAAATGGGTGGATTTCATTCCTTTTACCTATATAACAGGAAAATAGATCTCTAAGTTTATCCTAAACCATATCATTTGTTAGTATGGTATTCCATCCACTATCATTTATTATAATATTAAGTCTTTAAAGAATAAATATTTAAAATCCCTTTGCAAAACCTATGACATCAAGCATAATTGGTCTACACCATATTATCCTCAAGTAAATATCAAATCAAAATCAACCAACAAAAATATTCTTAAAATCCTTATATGGGTTTTTAATGATGTTAGTCACAATTGGAATCTAGAGATATATCATAATTTATGGGCTTACTCTACAAGCATATAAACACCCATAGGGGAAGCACTATATTTTATGGTCTATGATACTGAGTCTATCTTACCAATTGAAATCTATCTCCCTTTATTATTCATCTTCTTGTAATACTTGGTTGATGATGAAGAATACCAAACCTCACAACTACATGAGCTTGATATCTTAGATGAGAAATGACTCCATACCCTCAATCACTTACAATCCTATCAAAACCACCTCCATCATAGTTATAACAAAAAATTAAAACCTAGGATTTTGAAGTTGGTGGTTTTATTCTTAAGGAAAATTAATGAAATACAAATTCCAATCATAAAAAAGGAAAATTTGAACCTAATTGGTTAGGTCCATATGTTTTCATTTCCAAGTATGGGTATGGTGCTTATAAACTAGATACTAAATAATATGAATATGTTGATGAGCCCATGAACATCATGCATCTCAATCACTTCCATGCTTAAATCACTTTAGTGTTACTATATATATCAAAAAAGATAAAATTAAAAATAAAAAAGAAAGATAAATAATCCATGAAAAATTAAAAACCATTCTTATGGTGATTTGGGTAAGTACCATGGCGAAAACCAATTTTTCGAGCCATACATAAAATATTATCTATACACACCCTTATTACTATGAGGCATCTTTAAATCCATATGATCTCATCCTTCATATATATCCCCATTCCATTATATCCTTGTTATCTGTGTCATGTTCATCTAGGGTTTGATCTTAGTGGTCATATTCATAACACTTTGACTCATGTTTCAAATAAATCTTGCATGCATAGATGACTTCCATAACACAGTCCTTGGAACATCACTCACCTATCCATAATGAAGACCCTTTTTTGCCAAACGTCTAGAATTGGTTTTAGCATATGTACATTATTTGATCACCCATCCCTTAAAATCCATAAAATCCACAAAAAAATCAAAAGATACTCCAAAAACCATTTGTCCTTAGTATCAATACCCTTGTCCTACCAAATGTAGATTATATGTCACAAGGTTATCATTATCAAAAAATATCATATCCCAAAGGGTTTTGAATATAATGGACATAACAAAAGTAGAATTATTTTCCTTTTTTGTATATTTTATTTACTTATGTGTTATTTACTAGCTTGATTGATTGTACAATTATTTACTAGCTTGTTTTGTCATTTACATTGAATAGGTGTTCATTTATTTTGTCTTGTTTTCATTATTTGTCTTTGAGTAAAATTCATGATGCACATTAAATGATGGCATTAGTATATTCCATAACATTATGCATTATGTCTTTTATTCATGAATATAGCATTCCATACATGTATTACAAAATAATAATCATGGTTTTTCCATACCATTAATGAATATTTTCATGATCAATAAAATAAAGCAAGGTTACTCAATTCATGTTCATAATAATGTTATAACACCATGAAAATCCTATAAAAAATAGATATCAACCTATCTCATCATCTTAAACACATTTTCACATCTAGCTCATTATAATGATAACAAAAATACTAACATGTGTTAAATATCAAATACAGAAGAGACAATTTCATAACATGTATACCAATTTACCCATATACATATATCATAATAAAACATCCATAAAACATAACTCATGATCATTTTCATACACAATCAAATGTCAAAACAAATTATATATATATATATATATATAATGTATTCATCAATACATCTCATGTATATATATTATATATATATATATATAATGTATTCATCAATACATCTCATGTACATATACAAATTATATATACATCATATCAATCTCAACTCTTACTTTATCCCTTTATATGGGTTGATCTCAGAGAAGAACATTATGTTGTACTACATAGGAAACTCATGATGTGCTAATGACTAACGTATAAAATTATTTGATTCCATCATTTGTGTTATCCTAGTCATTGATTTTAATCTACCCACACTTAAATACTCTAAAAATGATGGTTATTGTTGATCTATGGTCACCATTTTTTTGTAAAGACTCCTATTGTAATATGTTTATTCCATCAACCTCATAATATATGATACATAATTTATTTAGCTCAATCCTATCAATATCCCTATCTCTTTATAGCTAAATACATGTTGCATCTCACTCTATGGTATGTTTTTCTTATCCATGTCTCATCCTCTATCTGTGTACCCATATCATGGGTCACCACTCCCTCCTCTCTAATCCCAACCTCTGATGTCAACCAATCAACCTCAGCCTATAGTCTATTTATCTCTTCAACTCTTGAGCTCCTTTAACTCCATATATTTGTAGGAATATAATATATACATCCATAACTTTGATATCCTATTATATCCTCTCAATCAATGCCCCATCATTTAATGATTGAATCAACCTTGATGACCCTACTCCATCATCTCTAACTATGTGAATTTATGGTTATAGTTGTATCAATGTATCTTCCCCATCTCCCTCCTCATCATTGTCAATCATAATTATAAGAATATATCCTATTGATCCATATCCTTCAACATCATCTGCATGTAACTCCTCAACCTATACCTCCTTAATATACACATCATCACCCTTATCTCCATTACCATCACCAGCCTATCCTCCATATAGTTGGGTAGTTACCTAAACACATACCCTTGATTGTACTTTGATTTTTATTTATAACCTGATATAACTTTATAACCTATCCATCCATGTCCTAAGCCTTTGACAAAGAGATATTAATATTAATTGTTGCATCTAATCCTACCATGCCCTATAGGTCCCAGTTACCCCCATGTGTGTTATGTCTCTTAGCCTAAGTTTACCTATCATTTATGATACTTAAATTCACAAACATGAATTCTAAGAAATTAGATACTTAATCCCCACTCCTTAATAGCCTATAATACACTCATAATCACTTACTATGATTCTTATATATTGAATATGCTCTAATTTCCTCTACAACCTATTACAATCTAGAGAAAATAGCACTCCTACGTATGAAATCAACCAAATGAATTTCAAATAATGAAAATCACATTACCCCTTACCCTTATATATTTACTCACCCCACTCAAAGTTCTTTCACCTACCCTCTTGATATTTCAACTATTTTTCAACATTATCACTTCATTTTACCTTCATATCATACCACCAATTAATTAGGCTACTCACTATCTTTATTTCTACTTACAAATCAATCTCATACATTTTATCACCAAATCATTAGAAAATATATTTCTTCTTTTACAACATGTAACTTACTAACATGATATAATGTTCCCACATTTTATTCCATGTAACAATATTCATGAGACACAATCCAAGTGTGTATTTTTTATCAAAATATATTATTTCTCTATTATGTTCCCTAGAAATTATCCACTTGGGGTAAACAATTTTCCATGTGCCTCTAAATTATGCTTGATTATTTTATTGAAACTAGTAATTTCATTTCTTTCAATATAAAATATACCATTTTTAAATATATATGTCTAACCCTCCTTCATTTTTAATTCATTTTGAGCACTCATGCACATATATTTTCCATGCATGACCACTTTAGGGGGCATCATTTATAGTCATTCATAGCCACATGGGGCATATTTGTACATCTAATTTCTCTCTAATTTTTATTTTCATTATTTTAAAAGGTATTGTTTCTTCTAGTCGCAGCACCATTTCAAAGAGGGGCAAATATAAACACCTAAATTCAACCACATTTAGTGTCAAAATTAAATTTACTAGATATCAACATAACTTCCATTATTTTACATTAACTTAGCCATCACTCTAAATTCAAATTTCATACATCATTTTCATGTCTTTTTCAAATAGTTAATTAACTTAATTAATTATTCATGCACACATATTCCGTAAAAATAATTAAAAATATAGAATTTCCAAATCACCAAACATCTTCCATACTTCTCTCAACCAAGTATTGAGTCATCCAATCATCTCCTTAACTTCCTCAACTAATTTTTGTGTCATAATTGAACCTTTAAACCAACTTGGTTAGTCATCAAACTACTTTGACTCATTCATGATAAAATTTCAACTACCAAATAACTTTCCCTTTATTTATCATACACATGAGGATTTTGTCTCTTCCACTTAGATGAGGACTCAAATCTAACCATAAAAAATTAATATAATCCAATAAATCTAGATTTTTCCCAATCATCCATCTTCTCACCTAAAACCCTATAAATTGAAGTATCATCCTTGATTATCAGCATCCATCATTAAGTTATCAAAGTGCTATAAAAATCACCTTGTGCATCCATAATAAAATCAAAAAATTATGTCCTTATGTTTCTAAATTTCCCTTTGCATTAGATAACAAATTGAGAATTCACATATCACATTGTAATATCAAATTCAAGCTCATCAACAGATAAATTGATTTATTTTTTTGGTAACATGGTACATTTTAAGTATGTTTTCTTTGTTTATTTTGATTGAATGTCTCTAAATAAAGTTTTAGTTTACTATTTAGGATAATAATTCAACTATCTATTTGGTTTTTTAGCTTGCATATGTTATAAAAATCTATAAATGAAAGAGCCACCTTACAGTCTCAAACAAACTTTTAAATTACAAAGAATTATTTCTAAATCATCTCACAAGCTTCAATTCTCATCATTGTCCATCATTCAAATAATAAATTATGCAAGGGGAGGTGACATAATTTCACCCACATGCCTTGTGCATACCTTTTCAAACACATCCTTTTAGCAACATCCAATCTAAGAGAAGAGCACATTTATCTTGGTAATATTCAAGGTATAATATTTGATTGGTTCCTTTATTAGATAACTCTTATAAGATATATAATTTTTAAAGTTTATCTAGTATCTTTCATGTGATTTTTTTAAATACTAACAATCACATTTACTAAAAAAATCCTTTTTATATATATAGACATAATTGTGGAAAGAAAAGGTGAAAAAGGGGTAGGCAAAGTGTCCCTACACCTATTGAAAATAAGTAAACAAAAAGGAGAAGCTTCTATTTCAAATTAATAACATAAATAAAATAATATAAATGAATATGTAATCCTACCTTTGGTTATTTAGTTAGTTCAAAAAAATAGAGTTCATCTTCAAATGGTTAGGTTTGATCACCTTATCACAAGATAATATCTCTTCCTTCTTCCCTTGGCTTCCCCTTCTCTCCTCTAGCTCTCCTCCCACTTCTCAAATTGAAAATGGAAAAAAAATCTTCCAAGGAATGATATCCTTCCTCGTATAGTAAAAAATCTCACATCCATTAGCTAATGGTAAGGTGACATATGTCCCTTCTCATTACTTGGATCTTGGTTGAAAATTCCATATAAGATTTAACATCATAAAATCCCATGTGAGCAATCAAGTTAAATACATGCCTCTTCAATGTTCCCACTATTCTATGCCATAAATTGTCACATGGGATATCATAGGGATTTCTCCACACTCAAAATAATTCCTACTCTAACATATAATTAATTGGGGTCTTAAAGACACAAATATATACCTGTAAATTAGTTTATAGCCACTTGAAAACTTGCTTGAAAGCTCCCATCCGAGTTTGGCTCAAAGGGGACTACTTATATGGTTTAAAATTTTACTTTATTGAGTTATAAAATTGAAAAGTGACTCACAAGGTTTATAACAAGTGGTATGAATATATTCAAAGGTATGAATAGTGTTAGGAGGGAAAGGAGGTTCATAACTTATGACTAGGTCCATTTACAACACTATAAATTGGTTTGGATTTCAAGAATTTGAGTAGTCATTCAACCACCATACTAATGATTCACTCATGATAAATATAGTCCATGTTCCCTCATTAGAATCCCTTATCACCTATACATAAATTCACACATAAAATCTATTACCTTAGATAGCTAAAGCTACATAATTTAAACAACATAAGTAATCTTAATCCATAAAAAATGCACATGAACATATCTAAGATATAACATCTCAAGGGTAATATACTCATGTTATTCATATAAACATATATATAATCAATCATATGATTAATAAATAGTAACTCTACTAGTAAAAAACTATGATAAGTAAAATAATAAATAACTATAATAATGTAATTAAACTAGCATCATGACACATAAAATTAATTATTCAAATATAAGGTAATAATAACATCTCATATCTCAGTACATATACAACATATCATGGTAGGACATGTGTATAATAACAAAATGTCTAAAATTAAGCACTATGAAAATATGAACCATCTCACATCCCCTTCCCCTTATGTATACTTCCTCCTACAATTATATGAGAGTCAAAAATCTAGTTTTAAGGATTTTATAACAATATTGAGGAATCCTATTGAATCAACTCAATAGTCTCTCTAATTTAATGATATCATATGTTAATTCCAAAAAGATAATTTTCACCTATTACTCCAACACTCACACAAGATGAAAGGTAAAAATAATCCTTATCCAACCATCACACTTTAATAAGTTGAAAAATTACCAACACAATCAAGGATTAAATTTAAATTATCTAAGCATCCTATCTCAATCCATAAAGGAAATAATGAAAATGTTAAAAAACCTAATATGATGCAAAGAGTAATAAAGATGAAAATGGCTAGACCAATTCAAACTAAAATGGAAGATAAGAAAGAAAAGTATGATATCCAACATTCAATAAGTTTTTGAAATAATAAATGACTAAAAATCCTCAAAAACCATAACAAAGAAACCCGTAAAATTATGATTACAATCAACTTAAAAATCCCAATCAAGAACTGAAAAAATTTCAAGGTACGCAATATCTAGTGGTAAATTTTAACAATTTTAGATACAACAATATTGAATAGTATTTCTCTAAAAAGCCACAAGTGGGAATTAGGGAGATAACATATCAACAACTAGAATAAAAATTTTAAATACCCTCATGTAATAATAAGTATGAATCATAACTCTAAGTTTCCAATATCACCACACACTTACCAAAATGTAAGTGGAAAGGCTCACAACATGGTTACCAAAATAGGAGAAAAAGTTAACCACATAGAGGCATAAATTGATCCATCTATAAAACTTATCTATCCAACATGAAGTAAAAGATACCATTCTACAAAATATGAGGAATACAGGCAAATCAATGCTAAAGTTACAAGTATCTAATAAAAAATAACTCTTACTTAGCATCATGTAAGATATAAATTAACTCATTGGAATTATAATGATGTATCTTGATGGATAGAGGGAGTGTTAACTCATCTCAATTCTATATAATTTCTATTTAAACAAAACCTCTTCCCAAACTAAAGGAACATATGTAATATCAATCCATAAACAAATTCCTAACACATATGATTCCATACATAACATAATATGATCCCCTACTATGAAGAGGATTCACACCACTCATGGGTGTTACTAATCTCTTAGGGTTATTCTAAGATCACCTCCCCTAGAATTAAGATTCTCAATTCATAAAATTATATCAAATAAGTATGTACTTTGTTTAGTGAGGACCATCTCATGTTTTCACAATACCCACTACACATGGCACAAGTGGCCTCTCATGATTTTTTTTTATAAATAAAAAATGTATAACCATCTTTAAGGATGCCTAATCTAAGGTGATCAAGAGTTTTCTAGGACCTTTTTTCATTAAACTCATTAAATATGTTAAGTATTCAACTACCTAACATTGTACACAACTAACACTCAAAAAACATGGTCGAATGAATTACTACTAAATCTAATAAAGGTATTCATTCCCCTTAAGGACACATACTCATATCAAAAATCCCCATATCAAAAATTCCCTCAAAATAATATAAAAAATTCCAAGACTTATGTGTCATATCCATTACAATGCCCTATAACTCAATTTCTTCGAGTCCAATATAAAAATCCAACCCACATAGGCATTTTGGGCATATTTTACAATAATTGATAATAACTTTGCAAATAATGGGAAAAAATACATTATATTTGGATTCAAAGTATAGTGACACTCCTAGATAATTAATTAAATGACACCATTGTATAATTCAACCTCTTAATAAAATAAATTCCCAATATGTATAGACTTGTAACACATGCACTCCTCATTAATCCATATACAAGGATGGATCAAACTTCACAATAAAAATAAATATGTGGTATTGTGTATCTCTACATTCCCTAATAACCAACATAAATATCCAATATGGTACCACATGCCATAATATTTAATCTATGTTCATACAACACACACTATCAAAAGGATGCAATGGTCAACATGAAGAGATAAGGGTTACCTTAAAATTTCAACACCCAAAATACTTTGGATATCATAATCCAATCTAGATTACATGCTCTAGGAAAATAACATACAATCTACAAAATTAACCACATAACCTTATCATGTCTATGTTGAATTGAAAATGAGGTACACCCTTTCAAGGTTATTTCTACTTCTAACTCTAAAAGAAACTTAACTTACATCAATTATATCAACACTCATAACAACCTAATTGACTAGGTGTCACCACTATGGGAAGCAAAACTTCACCATGAAGAGATTATCTCACTTGTAATACCTAGCATGTGGATCCACTTATATTATAAATTTAAGTCATTCACAAAGTGGTATCACCCTTAGTTATGTATAAATTTGAATGTTGGTTCCCTCCTTGTGCTAATGGATTAATCTTTGTTATTAAATTAATATGGATTAATTAAAATTACATTTTCACATCTTAATCATGTATCTATAATTCATAAATTATCAATATTTAAATGTGGAAATTTAAAAAGGGGCATAATATCTATAAAAAATATACAAACACTATCTAGTTAGCTTGATAAGAAGCTTTCAACCTTTAGAATCCTAGCATAGTTGATAGGCTTGAACCATTAGTTGGAGTGTGTAGTAATTTGTGTAAGATAATCAAATTACTTGTAAGAGGCCCATGTGGGCATGTAACAAAATTAATTATTTGTACAATATATAAAAAAATTATTAGGGAGACAAATGTGGGATTTTAGTCAATAGCATGGGGTCAAAGTCCTTACATAAGTCAACAACATAGAGACAAAGTCCCTCTATTATTAGTAGGTGGATCTACCTTTATTGAAAACCAAAAATAAGAAGTAAGGAAAGAGATATTCACATCTATTTGCATCAAAAATATTTTATGTGTGGGTTTCATATATTTAAAAATAAAGTAGATATAAAGGAAAATGAGGGGATTTATGGAAATGAGTTGAAAAGGAGGAATGTATAATGGGATGACTTTATCAAGTTAAACATAGAAGTTACTAAAATAACCCCAAAATAGATGAAGGATAACTCTAGCTGGCTAAACACTTAAACTCACTAGAATAGCCCAATATTTGAGGTAGTGACACAGGAAGCCTTTAGTGTAGAACTGGGATGGGAAAGACATATTCTAGACATAAGAACATGGTACATATATCAAGGAGATTGGATAGCATTTCAAAGAAGGATATTCAACAACCCAATATTTTTTAATGTAGAAAGTTATATTAAATCATGTTATAATTACCAAAAAAGCTTCACAATAACAAGAATTCATAATGAATATTTCATATAACTTTCTACATTAAAAAATTTGCATTTATTGACTTTTTAACAATAGTATTTTAGCAAAATGAAATAATAAGAATCAAAGTAAATTGACATACTCATGAATATCATCATTTAGAAAAACTCATGGGAAAAAGTCCTAAAAATCATTTCTATATTGATCCTTTTAGGGGATGCATATACAAACTCCTTTCCATCTTGCTATAAATTCTCATATTTTTAAAAAGTCAACATAGCTCAACTTCAGAACGAAGACCAAAACATGCTTACCCTTATAAATGAGCCCTAAACATATATTTATATGTTAAAATGGGTGGTTATGATAAATAAAAACATTTTTTACATTTTTAGGGACTTGAAAAAATCATGTTAGAAAATATACACAACTTAAAACTTGTAAAAATGCATTGAGTAATTTACACAACTTGTAAAAGTGCAATGACCAATTTGCATGACTTGAAAAAATGCATTGATATTTTTGGACAAAGTAAAACTTGAAAAAGTGCATTGGTAAATTTATATAACTTATAAAAATGAAGTGACCAATTTATGAAACTTGCAAAAATTTATTGGTGTTTTTACAGAACATGAAACCTATAAAAGTGCGTTGAGTAATTTTCACAGCTTTAAAAAGTGGGATGATCAATTTGCATGACTTGAAAAAGTGCATTAGTGTTTTTTTCAAAACCTGAAACCTGAAAAAAATGCATTGAAATATTCACATAATTTACATAAGTGTGATGACTAGTTTTCATGACTTGTAAAAGTTCATTGGTGTTTTTACACAACTTGAAAACTATAAAAGTGCATTGAGCAATTTACACAACTATAAAAGTGTAATGAGTAATTTACATGACTTGAAAAAGTGAAATGACCAATTTTCATGAATTCAATATTGAAAAAATTAAGTTAACATATTTTCACAACTTTAAAAATTGCAATGATTAATTTTCATGACTTTTAAAAGTGCATCAGTGTTTTTGCATGACTTGAAAATTGTGAATTTCACCCTATTTTTGTAATTGTGATTATCCCTTTTGATTTTATAAGTTCAATATAAAGTTTTTTCACCATTGATCTTTGAGGAAAAATATTTTTCATAAAATTATCTTTTGAACACATTGAATGAGAGCCAAATCAAAGTTTGGATGCCAAAGTTATGTCTCAAGGGAGACTGGACCCTGCTTGGACACATTTGGAATTCTACTTTGTTTTTGCAACTGGGATTCTCCCCTTTTATTTTTTAAGTTGAAGATGATGTTTATGTACCACTTATCCTTAAGGTAAAATATTATTAAATAAAATAAATTTAAAAAACATTGAAAGAGAGTGAAAATGGAGATTAGATACAAAATTTATAACTTGAGGGAGATTGGACCCTATTTTTACTTTTTTTTTTTGTTGGGGTGTCAAATTATAAGATGTGTAAAAACAAGTGTCAGAGCATGATAAGGTGTCTATAAATGTGTTGGGATATGATATTATTTTTATCACCTATCATTATCTAATGATATTTTTATCATGTGATTAGGTTTTGACATGTGTTTAGGCACATGTCAGATTCTGATGGTTTGTTAGGCACTTATTAAAATTTCAATACTTGTTTGGTAGGCTTATAAATTTTGATAAGATAAGGACTTATCCAATTTTCTAATTTTCTCAATTTTTTATTTAGCATTTGACCAATACAATTTGACTTTGGGAATAACAAATTTGACTAACTTTGACTTTTCTTGACTGATTGTAGTAAAAAATTAGTACAACAAATGCACAACATACCTTATATGATTCCTCATGGACTTATTTTTTATCCAAAGGAAAAATATGAAGAATAAATAGAGATATTAAATCATATTTTCTCTTTAACCCTCAAAATATCACCCAATACCAAAATGTAAGAAAGTCTTCAAGTCATTATATTGTAAGTTGTATCCTTGATTCTATTTCCTTTATTGGCATACTTCCATGATGACAATAATTTTGTTGTAACAAAAGATAAATTGTCAATATATCTTAATCACACCATTTGGAAGCTTGAAGGATAAAAATATCTCATTATTCAACCCAAGCCTTGCCCATTGGGCTACAGAGTTGATGTCTCATTGTATAAACAATTTACCATCCTTGTCATTAAAATACCTATAATTACCTATGTAAGTGTAATCAGGGGAGTGGTTGTGAAATGTAAACATTCATGAAAAAAATTGGATCTAACTATGGGACCAAATTTATAAAGGGAATGTAGGAGAACTCTAAAATCTTAGATGACTGGTGCCTTATTTCCATCGATTCTTAAAAAAAAAAATTGTAGCTCACATTTGCACATCCTGATCCATCCAATTAATAAATTACTTGACTATCTCAATCATATGATAAATTAACACATGCTACCAGACCAAATCCCCTATTCTAAAAATTTATATGTTTTGATTTGATAAACTAACAACTAGTTCACCTATCTTAGTTGTATGAGAAATGAACATGTGTTATCAAGGTATATCCCCTACTTATGACAATTTTTCATGATTACCACTTATTCACTTCAAGAGACCCATGAAAAATATATATATTCTATCACTTGAGAAATAAATTTTCATATCACCATTTTCATGATTGTAAAGCTATCTTATGAATACATTGTCAAATGTTTGTCTTAGAGATCCACTTGCTTGATATGCTTCAAAAGCTATATTATGCATGTCATTCTAGAAACTAAAGAAGCTTTGAATTCTAGGTCGAAGATGCCTAAATTATAGTTCCCAATTATAGATCATAACTAAGAACATGTGTAGGTTAAAGTAACAATACATGAAGAGGAAGGAACAATAGATAGACTATTGAATTTATTATAAAGAACACGTGTACACCAAAACAAAAATAGTAAAAGCAAATAAGACAAAATTGGGAGACCATAACTATTTGAAGGGCATAGAGGAAAATGAGAAGAATATACCATAACATTCACTAGATGGGAGAAATTATTTCCATTTTGAAACAATGGATTTGAATTACAATGTTCAAACACATTCAATACCAATGACCAAGCAGGTGGGAAGATGATGAACTTATGATCACTATGCATACTGAGATAGTCATGAATAGACAAATTAATGGTGTCTTTAAGTTTTGGAATAGAATAATTTTGAAATTTACAATATTTTGTGATCATTAATGAGTATTAGTGAACATATTTAATATCTTCTTCAATGACTTTAGATGCATGTGTGCCAGATACAAGATTTGAATTAGAGAGAAGAGTGTTACATGTTTATTTCCGAACATGAACAACAAAAAGAAAATATTTTTTAATGTATTGGCCGTAGATATTATATTCCAAATTGCTTCCCATGATAGATACAAATTCATCATTGGATGAGTCATCATTATCATCTTCATTAATTTATTTTTCCCTAAGAGTTTCCATTTAACTTGAAATGAAAATCGGGCACCATTCATTTTTATCTTCATTCACATATTTTTTGATTTCAATCTTGATTTTCATTTTCAATTTTCATAGGCTTAATTATTTTGGATTCAAATCCTATAGATAACTCTTCTATAGTGGAATATGAAAAGGAAGTTTTAGGAGAATATTCACTTTTGACTATTGAATCTTCCATTCTAATAAAAGAAGAACCTTCTTCTTTACCAAAAACTAGTTTCATACTATATTCTTTTTTATAAAATAAAACATCACACTCCAAATTAATGTTCCTTTCTATTTTTGGTTCAAATATTTATTCCTTAAATAGCTCAATTTCTCCTAAGACTGTTAAGTTTGGGAAATATTATGAAACAGGTAAATCTTTCTCTTCTTTGACAATGGGGAATCTAATTATTCATTGTTTCTCTGATTGATAATTAGTTCTTAAAACTATTTACCTTATTCCACAATCATGAAACTAAAATAATCATATGTGATATGAACTAATTTCTCTTTTTCTCTATTAGAGTTCTGATATGATTGATCAAGAATTTTCCTTTGCATTCTCTTTTTTTAATGTTGAAAAATCTTGATTATATCATGTTACACCACTTCATAATCACTAA
Source organism: Torreya grandis (assembly GCA_037957365.1). NCBI lineage: Eukaryota > Viridiplantae > Streptophyta > Pinopsida > Cupressales > Taxaceae > Torreya > Torreya grandis. Next base: position 544,469 of record JARHVA010002983.1, on the reverse strand, counting down.
TGGTAGTTGTAGAATGTTTTAAAGTTTTTTTCTTCAATATTCTAGATATAATCATGTGATTTTCAATTTCAATAGCTTCTTGTTGTGATGCTTTCAAGTCACTTACCTTGTTTCTCATCAGGATCAATTTGAACTCTAGGTGAATATAACCAATGAAGACATAGATTTGGTTGTTGGGACTTGGTTGATTCACCTAAGGAATCAATCTCAATAACTTATTAAAGTATGCTAAAAACCTTATCATTTTTTCATCATATTTTTTCTAAATTTGAAATAAATCTGATAATAATGCACACACATCCACAACTAATTTTAGTCTATTAAAGAGATTGTTCTTCAAAGATTCCCTATTCACAATGCATCCATCTTCTAGGTGCCAAAACCACCTAGCTACATGTCTAATTAGAGTTTCAAAAAAAATCTTGATAATGACATCTTCATGCATAACTCTAAATATATTATAGGACACTATGAAGGCTAAGACATGGTTATCTACATCTTAACCATTTTCTCTAGAAAATTTCATAAATTTCTTCATTGAGCCTTAATATTAACTCATTGTATTGGACCAAAACTAATGACCCAATACATTTTCCCCATGGGACATGAGGAACATTGGGGTTGTAGTGAACCAATTCTATTATTTTAATCATAAAGATGTAGGCACTATTACTTTTTCTCAATAGAGTCACCAACCTCCATTCTAGGGGAGGTTACTTGAAATGTCTAGAAATCAGATGCATAAAGCACCTCGATCCCTAGTAGAGTCACCAAAACTTGTTGGCTAAAAAATTTAATATGGGGATAAATTTAGAATTTTAGTCAATAATTTGGGGTCATAGTCATTACATTGAGTCAAAAAATTAAGGATAAAGTCTCTCTCCCATTAGTAGGTGGAACTACCTTTATTAAAAACCAAAAAGGGAAATCAAGGAAAGAGTTTTTTACAACAAAAATGTTTTTTGTGTGGGTTTCATACTTTTAATTGTAAATTACATAAAGGAGATAAAAAATGAAAATGATGGGAATGAGTTGAAAAGGAGGATTGGGTAATGTCATGTTTTTATCTAGTTAAACATAAAAGATACTAAAATAACCCCAAGAAAGATGAAGGACAGCTCTAGGTGGCTAAACACATAAACTCACTATAATAGCCCAAGATTTGAGGTAATGACATAGGAAGCCTTTATCATATAAATGGGATGGTAAATACATATTTTAGATATAAGAATAGGGTACATAGACCAAGGAGATTGGATATATTTTCAAAGAAGGATATTCAACAACCATGTATTTCCTAATATAAATAGGTATAAAATCCTATTCTAATTCCCACCAAAGATTCAAAATAACAAGAATTACTAATGAACATTAAGCATAACTTTCCAAAAACTCTAAATTCATAGACTTTTTTAACAATAACATTTTATTAAAATGAAAGAACAAGAATCAATGTGAATTGACATACTCATGCATATCATCATTCTAAAATAATAATGGGATAAAGTCCTATAAATATTTTTTGTATTGATCCTTTAAGGAGTTATACATACAAAATCATTATTTTCATCTCACTATAAATTCTCATATTATCAAAAATTCAACATAGTTTAACTCCATAATCAAGACCAAAACTTGAAACATAACTAGAATGCAAACTAAAACTTGATTACCCTTACAAATGAGCTAGAAGCATATTTTATAGATTACAATGGGTGGTTATGCTACATAACCACATTTTCTAAAATTTTATGGGATTTAAAAATCATGTTAACAAATATACACAACTTAAAACTTGAAAAAATGTGTTAAGCAATTTGTATAACTTACAAAAGTGCAATGACCAATTTGCACGACTTGTCAAAGTGCATTGATGTTTTTGTACAACTTGAAACCTGAAAAAGTGTGTTGAGAAATTTTCAAACTTGTGAAAGTGTAATGATCAATTTAATAAACCTATAAAATTTCATTGGTTTTTTTCACAACTTGAAACCTGTAAATGTGCATTGAGTAATTTGCACAACTTGTAAAAATGTGATAATCAATTTGCATGAATCATAAAAGTGCATTAGGTTTTTTGAACAACCTAAAACCTAAAAAAATTCCTTTAGAAATTTACACAAATTTCAATATTACGATGACCAATTTTAATGACTTACACAATTCCATTTGTGTATTTATACAACTTAAAAACTGTAAAAGTGCACTGAGTAATTTGCATAACTTCTAAGAGTGTGACAACTTACATGAATTGAAAAAGTGCAATTACCAATTCACATGACTTGAATATTTGAAAATTAAATTAACATAATTTTACAAATTTCAAAAAGTACAATGACCAATTTTTATGACTTGTAAAAGTGATTTCGTGTTTTTGCACAACTTAAAAATTATGAAATCCACCCTATTTCTATAATGGTGATTCTCCCTTTTTATTTTATAAGTTAAATATGAATTTTTATCACCATGTATCCTAGAGGAAAAATATTATCCATCAAATTATATTTCCAACACATTTAACTAGAGACAAATCAGAGTTTGGATGCCAAAGTTATGGATTAAGGGAGATTGGACCCTACTTGGACACATCTAAAATTCCACATTGATTTTAAAACTATGATTCTTCCTCTTTATTTTTTAAATTCAATATTAATGATTTCTACCATGTGTTGTTAATGTAAACATTATTCATCAAATTATCTTTCTAGCACATCAAACGAGAGTGAAAATAGATTTTGGATTCAAACATTATGGCTTGAGGGAGATGTTAGATGTACAATCACTAAGAGGAGGGGTGAATTAGAGATGTAATATAATCCATTTAAATTACTAACTATTAAACATATAATGTACATCAACTTGATTAAGAAGCATAAACATGAAAGCACATACATCCAAAGCATACATAAGAGCATACATCACATGAACACATCATATATGTGGGAAACCCTCTTGGGGATTAAAACCCACTAAACCTTGAAAGATGGAATATAGTCCTATAAAAAAATATAAAAAATTTATAATATCACCAACTGATTAAGGAACACCCATCCCTTAGTTTAGTGAGACACCAATCTCACAAGGAGCTACTGCCCTTATCTAGCTGAACACCCACAACAACTAGACCTTTAGCAAGCTTTACCTTGTAAGGAGGAACTAACCCCATAGGAAAATAAAAACCCACTAATATACCTAATAAATTACCTTGAACACCTTTTAATAGTCTTCAACTAATGATGATCACCTTTGTTTACACTCTTCACCTCTAATCTTTCTAAAGTTGCCTCTAGGGATAACTTGCTCAAACTATCTCTTCTAGGCTCATTAGGTCCAATGATTTTTGTGTCCTCTTACATAAAATTGATTAAAAAGTCATGAATTATACTCTTCACTCTCTAATGTTCCTCACTGACATGTGGCTTCTCTTTCAAATGCTCTCTCCTTTGCTTAAATCCACACATAATTACTATAATAATTAGTCCAATTAGATATTATACTTATACCACTCTCTTCTTTTAACCTATCTTGGTTAGATAATGTTATTTACATATTTTAAGCACACTTAACATAGTTAAATACATATGATACATCTGAGAACCACACACTTCATAGGTTGGTCATTACCTCATTAGCCCCAAACCACTATTAGGTCTTGGTGGGACCTAAAATAATTAAGCCTTCATACTCACACATTACATGTGAGATAATTTGGACCACCTTAATATTTTACCAATGATTAAAAAACATAAAAAATATCTCTAATAGACCCTTGATTACTCCCTCATGGTTCCATTCCACCTCAAACACCTAATTAACATTTGAACCTACCAATTAGGTCTCCTTGCTCTTCACATCTTCATATACAGAAAACATAGTCTCAAACTTATGAAGTAACTACTGAAATATTTCAAATATTTATATGATTATATAACATGGGTGAACACTTAATTACCTCAATTACACCTCCAATTTCTTTAGACACTTCAACACAAGCTCTAAGCACTCAATTCAACTCTCTCAAAATGATCACATAGATTGGTCACACACAGTCAAAATATAGTCAAGCTATTTTGAATCTCCATATCTGATTATGGGAAAATTTTGATAAAAAATTCCTTATCATAAGCCTTATAGACGTATATAATATTTACATACTCATTTTATTCCTTAATTCTACTCAAAACACCTTCAACTCACTCCTACAACATGGTCACTCAATCTACCAATGCATTTAACAAACACAATTAACTTCTAAGAAACTTTTCAAACCTCAAAAATACACAAAAATGGTCCTCATGGAGTCTAAAACACTCAAAAATAATTATTTCATATTTAAATATTAAAATATTATCAAGAACAACTCAATTATCCTTCTTGGGTCACTTATAGAACATGGTCAAACACACAGTCAAATTTAGATATTAATATATTTGCTTGTATAGAAATTAAAACCTTATAACTCACTTATAGGGATACACCTTGAAGTCTTATTTAAAATTTATTTTTACATCACCTTAAAATTCATTCTAGATCAAAATATATTAGTAAAATACTAAGCATTGGTTTTTCCTTTGTTAAATTCAAATGCCAATGGTCACTTTGTAAATATTAAACATTAGACACTTTGACTTAATCTCATGCTCTTGGAATTTTTTTTTAAATATGCAACATTTATATCCTTATAATTATCCTAGTATTACCTTTGAACTCTCACCATTTATCTTTGATATGAGCTTCCATGATCATGCCATTTGGTAGCTCTACATGCCTTCTACGCACCCTAGAGCCAGTCACCAATAAACTTATACCACTTGGTAGCTTCAAATTATTTATGAGCACATTTACTATTTGAATAAAGTTAATTTATGCCAATTTTTATCCCCATGTTCAATCTTGACTATTTGACTCAATACGCTCTATTGGATCATAATCTGCATGATTATGCACTCACCATTGATCTCTATCTAATAGGTTTCATGATTGCCATTAGATCTACTACTCAAACTCTATGATTGTGACACATGTCATTAAAAAATGAAATATTTACTATTTGAATTTTAACTACACCATTTTATCCTTATCTAGTTAGATTAAATGTTTGACATTAGATCTATGAACTGATTAAATGTTCACCGTAGATCTTCAATACTACAAATTTGGCTAAGTATGGGAAATTAGTGAATTTTGCCTGAGAAGACAACTTTAGTCCTTAATAAAATTTTATACACTCAACCTCATTATTTAAAATTTTAACCAAATTATCTTCTCACATAGGATAATTTATCCATATATCAATCTACTCTTGAAACCTTCACATGTGTGAAATATGATGTCGTTAATCTATTCACTCAACTTTATCTATCAAGATGACTACTTGAACATAGAAACTCAAATGATTGATCTAATGAATTTTTTTCACTTCATAAGAGTTAAAGTAATCATAATACCCCATATAATCTCTATAACATTTCATACCATTAATTTCATTCATTAATTGCCTCACTAAGTTAAACACTCTCCAAACCATCAATCTGATCACTTTGTCATTAACGCACTAGTACCACATGCTATCTTTGATATCAATGACAATCAAACATCATTGAATATGATCAAAAATCATCCCCTTTTTTATTAATGGTAAAACACCATCATAATTACTTATTACTCATTTGAAATTATTCATTTTGATCCTTCTCACCCTTTGACATTAATGATAAAGGGTCTCTTCCTTAACATGCCAACAATAATTCCTTAACATCATGTAAGATGTTCAGGATACATACATACTTTTAATCATATAAATCAATTTTTCCCTCTGACATGCACCAATATGAAAAAACCTATCTAATCCTTAGACCTAGTAAACTTCTCACAGAGCTTGAAAAGATCCCCCTAATATCAAGCTCTATTTCATGTCATCTCTTCTTTGATATACACCAATCTAAACTTGGTATTTTATGATCCTTAGACCTATCTACCTAAATAACTCATAATATCTTATTGATCATGTAAGAAGATTCAATACCTTGTCAAAATACATGACTTGGTTTGATCAAGTCATCATATCAAACTTCTTGAATACACAACTATTATAGATATCTTCACACTTTTATCATGATTGAACATCTTCACATATTCTTCCCCTCACATCATGCATATATTCTTCAAGCCACTCATGCTAACTAAGTTAGCTCCCTATTACTCCATGGAATATATAACTTGTAATCTATATAACTCTAAGACCTTCTTCATGATATCAAAGATATGACAACACATTCTCCTCATACTCTATATCAACCTTGTCTTTAGTCTCAAATATTTGATCAATCCATTTAATCAATTTGACAAGATCTTACCTTTAGGACCAAAAACCCTAGACACACCTTGAACAAATTTTAACATGATCAACATACCATTATATTCAATTGAATATCTTGATAACATATCATCCTTTATCAAACAGCTAGAAACTTCCATTTCTTGCTTGCAGACCTTGCATACAAACTTCATTCTTCACCATATTGACTAGCTAGACCATCAACCAAAGCTCAAATAACATCCACCATGATTATTCTTACTATCAAGTGTCACTTTGAATCCTAGATAGAGACACCCTAACTCACAAAATCCTAAAAAAATTTGAAACTAAGAGTTACCCAAAACTCCTCATATTCCTTCTCCTCCTTAGTCATCTGATATTGATAGTTCTTCTTCTTCTTTGGCTTAAGATAAGTAACTTTCTCATCCACTACAATATTCTACTTTTCTTTTAATAAATAATTAACAATACTTACAAACAACAAATATTCATGACATACATTTTCATCTTAAGAAAGAACCTCATCATTGGGCATTGACAAATGATGTTATTTACATAAAACTTTCTCAACAATAAAAATAATTCTCTTGGATCCATACATACATCATAACTATCCTCAATTAACACTTTGGTCTTTTATTTTAGCTTAAATTAAACTAATTTTTTATTTTCATTTCCATCTATACATTTTCTAGCATTCTTAAACCTTCTTCATACATGATTCCTATTTTGATTTAGTAAACATTCCACCTTGATCTTTCAGTTCAACTAGACTAGTTTTCTTGGTCTTCACTTCCTTAAGATTCCATACTAAGGATTGACCTTTATTAAGCAAACTAGGATGTCCAAGCACCTTCTTATGACATGTGAGCTTACTTATATAATATCTTGAAATATGAAAAAAATTATGAAAATTGAAACAAATAAAATCATTCATACCTCATGTTTGATGAATATTATGAAACTCAAAAAACATACCATCTTGTCTCTTAGGTTTATCATGATCAATCTTAACTATCTTAGGTCTCCATACCAGGGTTAGTCTTTTCCCATGCATTCTAGGGAAGAATCTAGTAATATGTCCCATGTCATGATAATTATCATAGACTATATTATCCATACCTCTATCTGACTAGATGTCTTCCTTCTATAATCTCTTGCCTTATGACCAAACCTATGACAAGCATAACAATGACCATTAAAATATCTTTTTTACCTCATGGCACTTGGCTACCTTATGGACATTTTTTTTTTATCTTGATGCTTGCATTCGTCTTGTCTTGAACTAACTTCTCTTGCTCTTTCTCAACCTTGTTTTCCTTGACAACAAATTGATCAAGCTCATCCTTCAATGAATCTATCTTGGTCTTCAATTGAATGTGGTCATCCTCTTTATCTCTCATACTTGAACTTGTAGCCTATAGCTAAATTTTGAGACCTTGGATAGTCTCCTTATCCATCTTAGCTTCTTTATCCATGTCATACTTCAATATACATTCTTGTTCATAAATAATATTTACGGAATCAAGATTGGATTTCAACTCATCATTCTCAATTTAATTTGAACTCAACTTGGCATTTGTCTCTTTTAATTGAGTCTTGAGATGTCTGCATTCTTCCTCTTTTAAACTTAAATTTGTCTTTATAACCCTTAATTGATCCTTAATAATGTTGATCTTCTCTTTATCATGTTTTGATATTGAGCTTGCCTTCAAGGATTCTACTCATTAGTGATATTGATGAACTCATCCTTAGTAGCCTTATAGCTTGAGACCATGATCTTGTTTTGATCATAATCACTCAACTTACCTTTGTACTTGTCAAAAAGTTATTTGAGATTATTTCACTTTTATTCACTTAATTTTAGACATGCATAAGTAACCACCACTTGAGCCTTCAATTCTTGATTCTCTTTCCTCAATTGTTTATCCATATTTTACCTTGAATCACCTTCAAGTGGTTAAGCTTGAAAAGAATGTCTTTCTCTACTACCAATTATTAGAGGTATAATCATTGAGAGGGGAGGGGGAGAATCAATGATGCAATATAATCCAATTTAATTACAAACTCTTAAACATTCATCATACATAAACTTGATCAAGCAACATAAACATGAAAGCCCATACATACAAATCATACATAAGGACATATATCATATGAACACATCATATATGTGGGAAACCTTCTTGGGGGATCAAACTCATTGAAACCTTGTAATATGGATTATATTTCTATAAAGTAAGATCCAACTTTAGACTATTACCAACTAATAAATGAATACACATCCCTTAATTTAGTGAGACACTAATCCCATACGGACATACTACCCTTGTTTAGATAAACACCCATAACAATTAGACCTTTATCAATATTTACCTTGTAAGGAGGAACTAACCCCATAATCAACTAAACAACCACTTAGCTACCTAAATATATCACTTTGGATCCATATTTATACTCTTCAACTAATGATGGTCACCTTTGTCTACACTCTTCATCTCTAATCTCTCTCAAGCTGCCTCTAGGGATAACTTGCTCAAACTACCTCTTCTAGGCTCATTAGGTCCAATGACCTATGTGTCCTCTTACATCAACTTGATCTAAAAATCATGATTAATTATCTTTAGTCTATAATTATCCTAATTTACCTATACCTTTTCTCTCAAATTCTCTCTCCTTCACTTTAATCCACACACAATTACTAGCACAATTAGTCTAATTAGACCTTATATTTATACCACTCTCTTCCTTTAACCGATCTTGGTCAACTAAGATGATTTACATATTTTAACCACACTTAAAATATGTACATACACATGTTACATGTGATAAAAACACTCTTAATAGGTTATTCATTACCTCATTCTTTCCAAACCACTATTGGGTCTTGGTGAGACCTAAAATAATTAGGCGTTCATACTCACATGTTATATGTGAGACAACTTGGACCACCTTAATATTTTAAAAATGATTCAAAACATAAAACCTATCTCAAATATACCCTTTATTACTCCCTCATGTTTTCATGCCACCTATAACACCAACTCATCACTCAAACCTACCAATTAGGTCTCCTTACTATTCAAGTCTTCATATACAAAAAACATAGTCTCAAACTTCTGAAGTAACTACTCAAATATTTCACATAGCCATCACATGGGTGAACCATTAATTACCTAAGATACACCTCCAAGTTTTTTATACATTTCAACATAGGCTCTAAGAACTCAATTCAACTCTCTCAAAATGATCACTCAGACTGGTCACACAGTCAAAATATAGTCAAGAAATTTTTTCTCTCCATATCTAATTAGTGTCAAAATATGAAAAAAAAATCCTTATCATAAGCCTTATATAGTTATATAACATCTCCATACTCATTTTATTCCTTAATTATGTCCATAACACCTTCAAATCACTCCTATAACATGGTCACTCAATCTACTAGTACATTCAACAAACACAATCAACTTCTAAGAAATTATTCACATTGAAGATGGATTGGTCAAACCTCCAAAATATGCACATATTGTCTTGGTGGAGTTAAAACCACTCTCAAATATATAATTAATCTTTAAATATCAAAATATTTTCAAGAACAACTCAATTATCCTTCTTGTGTCACTTGCAAAACATGGTCAAACACATAGTCAACTTAAGAGCTTACTATCTTTGAATATACAGGCATTCAAACATTTTAGCTTAGTTCTATGGATGAAACTTAAATTATTATTCAAATTTTAATTTTACATCACCTTCAAATTCATCCTAGATAAAAATATATAAGAAAAATACTGAGCATTAGTTTTTCCTTTGTTAAATTCAAATACCAACGGTCACTATGTAAATATTAAACATCAAACACTTTGACCTCATCTCGTGCTCCCTAAAAACTCTGAAAAAATATGAACCATTTATTTCCTTAGAATTATCCTAGTATTTACCTTTCAATTCTAATTTTTTATCTTTGATATGAGCTTATATGATCATGCCACTTAGCAGTTATACATGCCTTATATGCACCCTACATCTGGTCACCAATAAAATTCCACCACTTGCCATCTTTACATGCCTTCTAGTCACATTGAATATTTAAATAAAATTAAATTATACCACTTCAAATACCCATGTGAAATATTGACTATTTTACTCAATACACTCCACTAGATCATAATCTACATGATACATGCTCACCACTCACCATTGATCTCTATCTAACATGTTTCATGCTCATTGTTAAATTTATTTCTCAAACTCCATAATTATGAATCATGAAAATATCACATGAAATATTGAATATTTGAATTTTAATATCACCATTGGATCCTTATCCATTCATATTAAATGATCACCATTAGATCTATGAACCAATTAAATGCTCACCATAGATCTTTGATACTGCAAAATTGGCTATGTATGGGAACTTAATGAATTGTACCTGAGAAGCCAACTTTGCACCTTAATAAATTTTGATACGCTCAAACTCATGATCTGAAATTTTAACCATATTATATTCTCACATTTTTTAATTTATACATATATCAATATACTCTTAAAAGCTTCACACATGTGAAATATGATGTCATAAATCTACTCACTTAGCTTTATCTGTCAAGATGTCTACTCAAACCTAGACACTCAAATGATTATTCTAGTGAATTACATTCACTTATATAAGCACTCCAAGCACTCATAACACCCTATAGGGTCTCTACAACATGTACATACCATCAATATCATCCATCAATTACCTCACTAAGTCAAACACTCTCCAAACCATCAATCTGATCATTTTGTCATTAATGCACTAATACCACATGCTCTCTTTGACATCAATGATAATCACACATCAATTACTGATCAATATGAGATTATACCTTGTTTTTATATTTTTTACTTTCCAAAATTTTAGATTCTAATATGTGTAAAAATAAGTGTCTGAGTCCAACAAGGTGTTTGGCAAGGTGTCGAGATATGATATGTGTTTGAGAACCTATCAAGATTTAATGATCTATTTAGCAGGTGATCATGTTCTAATGACTTTTTTATCATGTTATAGGGTTTCAATATGTTTTTATACACACATCATATTCTAACGGCCTATTGGGAACTTATCAAAATTTTGTTACTTGTTTGGTAGGCTACTAAAGTTTGATAAGTTAAGGACTTATCCAATTTTTCAATTTTTTCAATTTTGGATTTATAATTTTGATCAAGATTTGATGTTATACTATGAATACCTTGAGTAATACAATTTGACTTTAGGAATAACAACTTTGACCAACTTTGACTTTTCTTGACCATTTACGATTAAAATGTCATACAATAAATGCATAACATACCTTATATAATTCCTCATAGAATTCTTTTTTATTCAAATGAAAAATATGATTAATTGAATAGAGATATCAAATCCTCTATTCTCTTTGACCCTAAAAATATTACCTAATCTCAAAATGCAGGAATAATCTTCAAGTCTTTATACTAAAAGTTGTATCCTTGATTCTATTTCCCTTTTTTGGAATGTTTTTCATGATAAAAATTATTTCATTATACTAAAAGTTAAATTACTGAAATATCTTCAACAAACCATTTGGAACCTTAAAGGATACATATATTTCATTATTCAACCCAAGCCTTATCTATTTGGCTATGGATTCAATGTTCCATTTTGCAAAAAAATTATTATCACCATCATAAAAACACCTCTAATTACCTATATAAGCACAATCGAGGGTGTTATCAAGAAGTTTAAAATTTCACAAAAACATTGTGTAAATAATTATGTTTACTTATGTAATTAAACGCACATGATGATTGAAACAAATTCATTAAATGTGTAATAAAAGTAAAGGAATTATAAGAAAAGTATGTGTCCTTTTATGAAAATGAAATGACCATTGTAAGGAGGGTACTCTCCTCCATTAATGAGATTCTGTGGAGCCTTGATGAAATCATTTTGTGGGTTGACTAACCATAGGAGGAAATTAAAAGGAGGACAAACTTGGAAGGAGGAGTTTGGGAGTATATCTTCTTGGATTCTTGAAGGTGTTAACCTTCTCATGCATCTTGTGTGTGTGAGATAGATGTAACACATGTGAAAGATAATTGTAATAGGTGTAGATAGAACCCCTCTATACACACATGCCCCCAATAATTTTTTATAACTAGATAAGAATGAGACTGCCTCAACATTCAAAAATTCAATAAAAGTGTCAAATTGATAGTAATAAATGTGTCAAAGTTAGCATGATTTATGAAAATAAAACAACATAAATTATGACAGATGACCTAATTATGACAAACAATTGGAAATGAGTAAATGATCGTGAGGTAGTGGACCTCAAGCATAACACACATTTGATTGATAAATTGGTGGGAAATGTATTAATTATATTTGAGATACTTAGTGGCATACAAGTCTATTTTGAGCCCTATAAAAGGAAGGCATTGAGAAGTGAAATGTGGTCGAAGGCATAAAGCCCAAATATTGAGGGTTGTCAAGTGATAATAAGTTACTAATTTATAGAGATTAGTTAGGTTATGATTTATTTTAGTGTCTTTGAGCATGTTTCAATCCATGTAATATTTAGTTGATAAGTAATGAAATGATGTATCCTTGTTATAACTATACAATATTATTAGATGTATCCCCATTGGTAGAATAGTTTACTTATATTAAATGATGTGTCTATGATGTGTTCATATAATTGCTTTCTTTTTCCCATGTTTTCTATGGAAATATAGTTCACACTCTAAATTCTTGATGCATGCACCTAACATGTTCCCTTTGTATGGAAATAACCCTAAACCACCCTAGATCCTTTATTCCTTCACACCTTGGATGAGCTCATAATACTTTTCTTCCCTATGTGATATGCCAGTGTGGGAATTGGTTTAAGGTGTGTTGAGCTAGACTCTTGAGAAGGCATGGCAAATAGTTTTTATTATGTTTGGATAGAATCAAATAAAGGCTTAGTTTGGAAAGGTTCGCAATTACATTAGGCTTAGACAAGATATCTTACTTCTCTCTTTTATAATAAGAGTTAGTGAAATTTGTTTGGTGGCTTTATTGGGTTTGTTTTTAAACTCTCTCTAACCCCCCTTGTGAAATCAAAATCATTGTCATTTTTATTCAAACCCACTCCTTCCTTACTTTTATTGGAAATCATAAATAATTATTTTTGACTCCTTATGCTCATTCATTAAATGAGAAAATTTAACCTTGATAAATTCAAATTTTGTTGTATTTGCTTGTTTTCTATTTTATTGAAATGAAATTAATATAATAAGTTTGGATAGAGGTCTTAAATTGAATCCTTTATTGGAATTGTGTGTGTGTGTGTTTATATGTATGTATATATGTGTGTATATACATAAATACATACATCTACACACACACACACACACACACACACACACACACACACACACACACACACACACACACACACACACACACACACACACACACACACACACACACACACACACACACACACACACACACACACACACACACACACACACACACACACACACACACACACACACACACACACACACACACACACACACACACACACACACACACACACACACACACACACACACACACATATGTGAATTAATTTAAAAGATAATATTTATAAAAATGTGTGTATTTTTATATTGTAAAATTAATTAATTAAGCCTAGGGATAAAATATATACAAAATTTTGTGCTATAAAAACACACATTTGTATAAAAAGAAATAAACTGTGTGTGTGTGTGTGTGTGTGTGTGTGTGTGTGTGTGTGTGTGTGTGTGTGTGTGTGTGTGTGTGTGTGTGTGTGCGCGCGCGCGTGTGTGTGTGTGTGTGTGTGTGTGTGTGTATTTAAATAGATACATGCATACATACATATATATGTGTATATATGTATATATATAATGATTTCAATCACTCAATGGACTATTTATTTCATGGAGGGGAAAAGGTTTCAAATAACCATTTAAGATAAGTATTAAAGGTGATGAGAATACTTATATTATTTATAAATATCATAGGATGAGTTGGTAAGATTGTAAAATCATAAAAAGAATATTGTTTGGAAAATATAATAGGAAGAACTAGAGAGATTATTAGCAATGAATTCTATTAATGCCACCTACATAAGATTTCATATATGTATGGTACTCGATTCACAACCATAGTGTTGAAATGCATGTTATAGAGGTCTCAAAAATAGAGGAGAGAATTTCACAAATAGGAAATGTTGTGATACGAGGCAAAATAGCTAGGGAATCAACTAGATGATTGGAAATTTTTAAATCAAAAAAACTTCAGTATGAATTAATTGATGAAATGTCTACAAGAAACTTTAGTGTTAATTGTTTGAGAAAATGCCTCAATAAATTTAGTGTGAATTATTTTACAAAATGTCTTAAAGTTTTTTTAATGTGAATTTTTTGAAAAAAATACCTTAAAATAATTTATGTGAATTTTTTGACAAAATGCCTCAAAAGACTTCTAGTGTGAATTGTTTGTTAAAAATACCTCAAAGAAATTTTAGTGTGACTTGTTTGACAATATGTCTCAAAAGACTTTACTGTAAATTGTTTGATAAATTTTTTTAAAATAAATTTAGTGGGTATTTATTATCAAAATACCTACAAGGAGTAGTATCATGAATTTATTGGGAAAATGTATCCATATTATTTTCTCTAAATATTTTTTAACATGCCTTATGGTCAAAAAATGCACATAAAGATTTTGATGAAGCATCTTGATTTGTAAATTAATGTTGATTGATTATTTTAGTCTTAATTAAATAATTTTGTCATCTATTTGGCTATAAATGCGTCTTTTTTTGGTTGTATGTTTCCATCTCTTGCACTGAAAATGTGATATTTTATAATTATATAATGTCACCTTTGTGGCTACAAATATGTTTGCACATGGTTTCATGTTTATATTTTTTTATTTGTTATAATCTATGTCCATTTAAGATTGTGTAAAACCTTGTTAGGCTGAAATTTGTATATTAAAAAGGATCAAATTCTTATTTTCTAAATATTAATTTTCTTTTACATATTAGGATTATTCTAGGCATTAAGATTTACCATTAGAATTTGGTATTGGGAATTAGGTTTTTTTAATTTTTAGATTGACATAGAATATTACATGTAAATATGATCTCACCTCAATAATACATTTTAACGAATATGTGATACATGACCATTATTTAGATGATCTTAAAATTGTGGTTTCTTGTCCATTATATGTTCATGTAAATTATTGATTTCATGTGATAATTATTCAAAAGTCACATTTATAATAATATATAGATGATTTAATTAAATTAGGAGATGTGAATAAAACTATCTATTTTTAGTAAAGTAAATGTGTGCATTATTGACTATGATTTGAATAGTAATAGAATTTTTAGAAGAATCATGCATTAATAAAAAGAGTTGATCCTTGTAATGATGTATTTGGTGATATTGAGGATCCAAAAATTCTCAATGGGTCAAATGGAAGCATTCAAGAGTACAATGTTGATAAATCAAAGTCATCTTCCAATTGATTCAACCTAACTTTATTTTCCTATTTGTTGAGATGTGTATTATGATTAATAACCCTTTAAAGAATTAATCCAAATCTATCGCTAATCATATTTGAATTTATTAAGAATTATTTATCTTTATCTTGACAGACCATAGAGATTTTATTATGATATTATTTA
Source organism: Torreya grandis (assembly GCA_037957365.1). Lineage (NCBI taxonomy): Eukaryota > Viridiplantae > Streptophyta > Pinopsida > Cupressales > Taxaceae > Torreya > Torreya grandis. The sequence goes on along the minus strand of JARHVA010002983.1, from coordinate 528,425 downwards.
ATTGAAATAATATAAGCTTTGTTTAAATTATATGAGATTAGTTCATATATATGTCAACTACAAATGTAATGTTTTAAATGTGTGAGTTTAACTTGATGCTATGGGTTATGTTAGTCCCTTAATGATATAAATCATTGCTTACACCTTGATATTTGTGCTTTCTTAGGGAAAGTGATGAATTGTTTAGATGTAATTCTAAGTAATAATGAGAAGTAAACCTTAAATATAATAATTGGGCTAGCTAGTGGTCATAGAGTTACTTGCAAAGTTAATTTCAATAAACTTAGTTGTAGATAAGATGATGAAGTCTAAATGTTGTTTTATTAGACTAACACTTATTATGGTAATGGGTGAACTACAACTAGCCCTGATTTTATGTGTGAAGGTGACCATCATAGATACATAGGAAACTTAAGGAGTGGGTGAAGGCATAGAGAACTAACCCTTAGGATGCTCTCCTAGTGTGGTTATTAATAACTAAATTATAGATTTCTCTTTTAACTTGGGCATTAACAACTAACCCTTAAAGTGTTTATCCATGGTATGAATTCTTAGGGTATCACTCCTTATGTATTGATATCCTTCTAGTTGTTAAGTTTATGGTATATTTAAATGTATAATAATTATTAACTTAATTATATTTTGTGTAGTGACCTTAATTATAAATATATTGAATGATAATTGTGTTCTTCTATCATATTAAACACTCTTGAGAAGTAGAGCTTCTTTTAGTAGTGTAAGACATTTATTATTGAGCCTTTTATCTTGTTAGTTCAAAGGAACATGGGTTAATTTATTGTTATTTATTTTTTTTCCATCTAATTTATTGTGTGAGTGTGCTTTAGATAAGCACATTCAACTTAATTGTCTAAGTTTTTTATGATAAGTGACCTTTGAGTGTGTCATTTCATCTAGAGTTTCACATCTAAATATTATAGAAGCTCACTTGAGTTATGTTGTTTTTTTCTTGTCGAATAAGTGTCAATATATTTTGGTGATGACATATAATGAACGATACCATCAAAATTTCAAGGAGAAATACATTGAAACCTGATTCTAAGGAGTAGATAAGTAGGTTTCCCAAGTTGTGGGGGAATCAGGTTCAGGTCATAGTCTAGTTTAAGGGTGTCTTATCATTATCCTCATGTTTGTCTAGTACATTTTTGTTGAATTAATTTTAAGTATGATAATAATTAAATAAAAATTTAGATTAATCTATGTTTGATTATTTATAATCACTATACATTAATCCTTTTTTATTTTGACTTCACCTACATCAAGATGATTATATTTTTGTAACACTCTTTGTTTCACATGCCCTTTGGAATAGAGTTTATGTAGTTTTAGTAGGGACTCCCCCTTGGTGATCCTTAGGGTGGTGACCCTATTATAAAGTAATTATAAATTTGGTTCACTATTCTTTTCACTTTTTTCATTCACTCAAGATGTATGTTTGAATGTCTCCTTAAACTAAAATAATCAAGTACAAATACTCTAAGTAATGGGGTCATGACCTAAAAGGGGTTATTAAGCATAACATTTAAATATCAACATACAAACTATATTTTTATACCTTAGGTATTGAGAAAACAAGAAACAAGAGATAATGATACCACTAAAACATACTCATCACTTGATCAAGTAAATAATCACACCTATATGGTGCTAAGATGTTACAAATGTATGCTTGTTCCTCTCTAAACATCATTGATGTCTAGATCAAATGGATAGTATCTATATCATGTGGCTAAAAATAAGGCTTATAATATAACCAAAATAATGTAAGTATCATTCACCAAAATCAAAGGCAAAATCAAAGTTACTCACATGAGGTTCCCTAACAAGGCCCTCTATGTGGTATCACCAATCCATCACACAAGGTGAAGACAAAATATAACAACACTTGTATTTATGTAGACTAGTTTAAAATTTAAAAACCATGTGAAAAATAACAAGGATATCAATCCCTCATTTAGACTAATTACAGCCCTAAGGTTGTTGTAACCCTCTTGTTCTAATAAGATAAACATTTTGGCCTAAACAGATATTATGCCCAAACTCTTCCTAGAAATACTCACAAAGAAAGAGTCAATAATTAAGGAAAATGTGATGGATTATTAAAATTAATCCTAATGTATTCCAATATCCTCACTCAATGTGATAAAAACATCAAGAAACCCTATATAAAATTCCACTTGAGTGGTAAGGCAATGTTTGCTTTAAGGGGGTCACGGAACCTAGAAAGACCCATCTCAACTCTAAGCATATAATACACTAGATTATCTAACTAATATTAAACTTCATGGTATTAATAACCAAGATAAATATATCCCAAGAACTTATATATGAATTCCTACAAGGTAAGATGCATATGACTAAGGTCGTGTCAAATTCCCATCAACCTTGTACACAATAGCTTGCTCGTAATCTAATGGTCACATGGCCTTCATGGCCATCTCACTTCCTAACACTTTTTGGAAATTTATTACAATTTTTCATCAAATATCATCTAATCTACTAGATGAATGGATGTCCAAAAATCTTGGCATTTGTCTCTGAGGTGTGAAGACCAAAACAAGGAGCCAAACTTCTAATACTTGGATAAAGAGTCCATAATCCAATAAAATCTCTATGTGTAGTGTGTATACCTCCCCAATAATGTGTATCACCCATAAAATGCATGTTTTGGTTCATTTTAGAATAATTGGTACCAAATAGTGGTCCCCAAATATCTTAGTGTTTTAATTGTGCTTTGATACCAAAAATTTATGCCCAAAAATTGACATGATAAAAAAACACATAAAAATATAATTTTTTTTTTAATGACTAAAACACATTCTACTAACCCACACTTCTAGTATTTTATATAATATGTGGTACATGATATACATTATAATATAAAAAACATACATCCCTAAATGACATAGATTATAATTTGCTTGTGGCTACATGGTAACATATGTAACCATGTCAGGCCCATCCATTCAAAATGACCTATAGGATTTCAAAAATTCTAACACTCTCTAATATTACCTAATGATCCCCATGGCCCCAAGGACTAGAAATGACACTCAGCTAAGATGAGTTAGGTTTAGGTAACCGTTGGCTCAAATTATTAATTACCATCAAGCTAGGTTTAAGATAAAATTATTTTAAAAACCTTGATTCAAATTATAAATATTTACTCATATTAAAGAGGAAAAAAATTAATAGGAATCCCTTTTAGGCCCAACCTATTTTAGTTCTTCTATGAACCTACACTATCCAAAAAAAGTCAAAAATATCACTACTTGAGAAAGAGGTAATATCTATAAAATAAGGACATTCCAAGCCTTCAAAAATATTTATATAGAAGAGCATAAAAAATTGAGGGAGGGGATCACTTTTGGGTTACCATATCTTTATATATTTATATGGTCATAATCATATCTACAAAATAGGTATGTTCGAAGGAATTACTCATGATTTTAATATATATAGGTTAAAACTTTGTTAAAGAACATAGTAATGAAAATTCATAATATTAAAATTAATTTTAATTAAAATAATAATAATAATGTGGTTATTTTGGTGTTCTTTAACATAGGTTGACCACACCCATTATAATAGGGTATGTGATGGGGTCACCGTGTGGCTTAAGCCAATCAGTCTCACCACCCCTGCTCATAAATTGCCTAAACCACAAACCACGATTATTCTCCCATTTACAAAAATATGGTGGTTACCACTTTACTAACCATGTGACATACCCCTACAGTATTTAACCCCATTTATTTTAGTCACATGGTTACCTCTAGCTAAAATCCAATTTTCCTAAGAAATTGGGATAGTACCCTTTCAAAGGTCCTACGTGCTAGAAAAGTGCCCCATAGATTCCAAATTTTAAAAATTTCCCCATGGTTAAATTGTAGACCTAAGAATTATGTAACAAGACGCATTGGGTTCCAAAAATATTCAATTTTATTATAAAATTATTTTTGGCCCAATTTTACCTCAATTTGTATGCTTAATTTTTGTGTGAAGCCAAAACATAATATCTAGGTAGAATTAGAAATTTTAACTTTAAAATTTTGTATCTTTCTTTCCATGACTCCAAAATAAAATCATATAATTTTTATGGATTCATATAATAGTATATTTTATGTATAAAATATTTTTTTTAGGTTTATATAAAATAAATTATGCATAAAATTTATAAAACTAGAGAGCATATTTAAGGCCTTAAGCTTACTAAGAGGTTTTACAAACTTCTCAAGATAATTGTGAACTAGTATTTTGTTATTTATAAATAAACATGTATTTTAAATTATGAAAAATATAAGTACACTTTATTTTTAACAATTAAATTCATTCTTTCCATTCATATTCCAATACAATTTGTTTTGAAGAGAGTGTGTGAGAGAGAAAGTCTTCACATTTATTTCACTTTAAACATAAAAAAAATTATGAATGGATATTAAATTATTGTGTATTTAAAATGTTTAATAACATTTTTAATAATAATTATAAGAGCATTTAAATAACAAGTCTTCAAGTGTGCTCCAGATACAACCTACAAGGCCCACGTAAAGGTGGGGCTCACCTCCAATATGTTTTCCATCATAAGATGACTGCCCTAGGTAACCCTAATCCTAATAATCTCATATATAATCATAGATAAAATCAAGGGTATGAGGTAGGTAAATTTTAGTAATATGAGATTTATTCGGTGGCTAGAACACTCAACTAAGCTACTCAACTAGAAGGTTAACTAGCACATTTTCCATTAGAGACTTCCATAACCCAAAAAAAATCAAAATCCTCAAAGACACAATTTTAATCAAATATATATCAAAGGTAGCCTCAATATCATTCCAACATAATAAGGCTTTTCAAGGGAGATGGAGAGAGTGGGTATGCCTCCCTCTTGTCCTACCACTTATCTTGGTCATGGGAGGACCTTAGCCTAGTCAACCATCCTAAATAACTATGTGGAAGGATACTTGAACATGGTTCCATATCCAATAACAATACATAAATAAAAACCACATATGAAGGCATGTAAACTTAGTTCCCTAGTCACTACCACTCTTCAATAAAAAACATGTACGAGGGCATGGGAAATCAATTTTATAACCACTACCACAATGTAAAATAAAAACCATGTAGGAGGACATGGGAACTCAATTCCCTAGTTTATACCACTACATGAATTTAAAAAACACATAGGATGGTATGAGAACTCATTTCCCTAGCCACTACCACTATACAAAAAGAGTAAAAACATGAAAACTAATTTAAACCCAAATCAATAGCTTAATGATATTAAAATGAATCAAGAAATGGTTTTTAAAAATATAAAATTAAAATAGGAATGACAATGCATCTCCAAATCCCAAGTGGGAAATAAAATCTACATGGTGGCCATAGGCAAAACATGGCAAGTAAAGGTGAAAGGAGTTTAAATTATCCCTATGCCTCTTTAAATCAAACAACCAAAAGTGAGAAGCTTCTATTTCAAAGTAGTAACATAAACAAAACAATACAAAGGAATATGGAATCTTGACTTGGGTTATTTAATTAGTTTAACATAATATAATTCCTATTAAAATAGTTGGGTTGTTTCACCTCCTTACAAGACAAGATCTCTTCTTTCTTCTCTTACCTTCTCCTTCTCTCCTACAGTTCTTTTCCCACTTTTAAAATTTAAAATGGATAAAAGTTATTCCAAGGAAGTATTTCCTTCTTCATATAGAAAAAACATTCACATCGATTAGTGAAATGGGAATGTGAGATGTGTCCCTTATCATTCATTGGTTCTTGGTTGAAAAATCCACACAAAATTTAACATTTATTACAAGTCCATATGGTCAATACAGATAAGTCTTTTCCTCTTAAATTCTCCCACTATCATATGTCATAACTAGGCATGTGGATTTTCTTATGTCTTGCTTCACACTCAAAACAAGTCCTACCCTAAATTATAGTCAATTAGGGGCTTAAATACACAAATATATATCTTTAAATATGTTTATAGCCACTTTAAAACTTGGATGAAAGTTCCCATCCTAGTTTTTGTCAAATGGGACCACTTATGTGGTTTAAAATTTTACTTTATTGAATAATAAAATGCTAAAGTTAGTCATTAGTTTATAACAATAAGTATGAATAATGTTAAAGGGGTGAATAATGTTAGGAGAGAAATGAGGTTCACAACTTATGACTAGTTCCACATATGACATTATAAATGGGTTTGGTTTTGAGAAGTCAATTAGTCATAACACCATTATACCCATGATTAACTCATTCTCAAAATAGTTCCAATCTATTATTGGCATCCCCTATCACTTGCACATCAATTTTCACATAGAATGCACAACCCTAGAAAGTTTAAGCTACATAATGTAAACAACACAATAAATCTCAATCCATACAAAATTCATACAAACATATCTAAGGAATTACATGTCAATGTAATTATACTCATTCCAATCATATTAACATCTATAAAATCAATCATACGCTTAAGAAATAGTAGTTGTACTAGTACAAAAATATAATAAGTATGATAATGGATAACTAAAATAATGTATGTAAACTAATATCATCACACATATAAAATTTAGTTTGTCAAACATAAGGTAATACTAACATATCATGTCTCAACATATATATATCACATTATATTGGGATGTGTGTATAACAACAAAATTTCTAGAAGAAAACACTATGAAAATAAGGGTCTCACAATTTCTATCCTATATGTTTTAGGATAGGATGAGGCTACTATTCAAGTAGGATTTTATTCATTTCCTTATAGTGTGTTAAATTTCTATCTTCTTTTGGTCACCACAACAACATTAGATAAAAAAATTCCCTCTCAAGGATATTTAACTTTGGCCTATAGCTCCATTAGTAACAACAAATCCACTAAATATATTTCTTACTTCAAGGACCACTATCATGACTAGGTTATCTAGCATCATTGAATGCATTATATCTAATACAAAAAAACCCAAAAGAAAAGAAAAATTATCTAACATTATGTAAAAATCTTCCCTTTTTGTATTTACAAAAAAAATTCCTCTAAGTTTAATCATCACCCCTCCAATCACATATTGCATCCTTAACACTATCATCCAAAACCCTAAATCCACAATATGCACAACCTTCATTATTTATTACCTTACTCTCAAAATTTCATTGGTCACTCCACTATCTATTGTATCATCTACCTTGGACACACCACCCACAACTTCTATTGTTGTTTTTCTATATGAGGATGAAAATTGGATAGAGAATAGACAACTTTATAAGTTTAAGAAACAATATATTATTATAGTTAATGAACTTGAAGTTAAATTATAGTTTGAGAAAGCTACAAGCAAGCTCAAAAGAATTAAAATAAATAAAATAACTAAAGGGGAGATTAATAATTTATATTAAAAAAAATTATTTACATTCACACACACACACACACACATTTTTTTATTTGATATGGTAAAAATCAGAATTTATAGGGATCCTGGAACTGCTAAAGTGTAGTACAGAAAGTTTAAATAGGCCAATTAAAGGCTGAACAACCAAAATAGTAAAACATTACAATACTAAATTAAGATCCAAAAAAATAGGAAATTATAAATAAACCTAGGAGGAAAGTCCCTTCGATAGGTCTTCATCATATTTAGGATTCTTCATTGGGATGTTCTATTTTACTTTAGAAACCTTTGCTCTAGTGTAGTTCTTGGGACCTTTAGCAGCTTCACTAGGGAAGATCATACAAGGTCACTTTTGTCCTTTAACATATAAGGGAACTAATCTGGGGGGAGCCCAGATGGGGGATCTCAAGGCTTTAGGTGATTTAATGATAGGGGACTGGGTAGGTTGGGTAGAGTGAATGAAATCTTGAATTATGAACCTAGCCTATCTATGCAAAGAGTTTTAGTCTTAAATGAGCTTGATAAAGGCCATCCCTACTTGTTGAACCTTGGAATTTAATTTCTTTAGCTATAATTTATTTCTTTCCATCTCATTATTTAGAATGACTTTCCTTTTATGGGTAGTCCCCATTTAGGTACCCACTGCAAGTGAGATCAGCTTAGGTTTAGGGATGAACAGCTTAATTGGGAGGTCATCAATAAGGGATACAGAAAGGATTACCTAGGGGTTATTTTAGAGGGTTGGTGGGATACTCCACTGGGGAGTCCTCTTGGGGGTCCTCCCCAAAAGATTATCCCCTAAGGGGAACCTCCTGACTATGTAGGGATTGGCCATGCTTGACAAGGAGGAGGATCAATTCTTGGTTGAGGATAGGGTTAGAGTCCTTTACTTAATGTAGAAAAATAGTGATTTTTAGGGACTTAAGTAGAAATAAAGGTAGAATAATTTTGTATCCAATAAAATGATTCAACATCAAAAAGTGGTGGGAAAATATAAGACTGTATTTACCTTCAAGTGTCATGTAGTGCATTAATTCAAGACAAATGTCAGGCTAGTAATATAGGAGATCTACCCATAGGAAGACTTTCTTATCAGTCTTCATAAAGTCATTCATTTAGAAGAAGTTTTGAAATAGATATTGTTTCTTTTTTTGGTCTTTGAACAACTTGATGCCTTCATAGGACATATCGATCACTTTGACAATGTATTCCTCTAAAACAATGATTTTGATTCCATGAATGTTCACTTTAAATTTGTTTTAGGCCATAAAAAAATCATAGAAAACCTCTCCTTTATACTTTTGACTCACTCCATGAACTTGATGAGTCCCCCTTATTTTATTTTCTTTTAGACTTTTTTCTGGCCATGAACATCTATTCAAGAGATGGATTCTAATTTTTCCCTATTACTTCCCATTGAATCGGTGTATGTAGAGCCAAAGTGAGTAGGAGGAAGTTTTTGGATGGAACTAATTTTAAAAGTACAAGTGTAGTTTAGGAAGCCCATTGAATACATGTTATAACAATATCACCCCCTCTTATAGGTATAATTATAGATCAACCTAATTAAGATCCACCCCTTTAAAATAAGATTATACATGTGCACAGAAATGATGTTTTTAAAACACATCAATACCTTTGACTTGTAAGGAATTAAGAATATTGTTAAGGATGTTGATTGCATTGTGATAGTTAGTTAAAATGTGGAGTTCAACTCTTATTCTAGCAAGGAGGTCAGCCACCCGTTACCTTCCCTATAGGTATGGATAAGTTGAATGTGAGGCATGCCCTTCAAGAGTAGTTTAGCATCATCTATGATTTTTTTAATGGTATGAGAGGGAATTGTTTTCCATTTTAGGTAATTTATAATATTTAGTAAATCACCCTCCACAATAATCCTATTCTAGTTAATTCTAGATTCTAACTATATATACTAGAGAGCCACCTTGGCCTTTGTGAGGAGGTTTGTTTGGGTTCCCATAAGACCTACATAAGCATCCACCATCTCCTATTTTGAATTCCTTATAACTCTACCTCCACCTATAGGACCTATATTTCCTTTGGAGGTGCCATCAAATTTTAATTTCACCTAGCCTTTTGGTGGATCCTTCCATCTAATGTGCTTATAGATTAAAGATTTTGAGGGAAAACATAACACTTGTGTAATATCTCAATTTTTGAGGTTGTGTAAGGTAGAGAGAGAGGTAGGTTATTTGTCTTTAGGGGGTATATATTTCTAGTATTTTGAAATGGTCTACCAAGGGTAGAGGATGATGCCTTTTAGCTTGTATCTTTTGTTAAGGAAGAGTCCATCATTAAAAAAAATTTAGACACACTAGAACCAATGGGGAAGATCAAGATGCCAAAGGAATACAAAGTTAAGGGAGATTATAGGGAGAATTCCATTGAATAATGAGGTCCAAGACTTTGTTTGGTTTGACCTAGGTCAGGATAAGGTTACTAATCAACTAGTTGAATAATGTTGAACTAAAGGGACACTCAAGTAACATATGGTGGACTAAATCTTCCATGCTCTAATAAATTGGGAATTTGTTGAGGATAAATAATATTATTTTGGTTAGGTTATCCACCATTTTAATTTTACCTTGTGCTACAAGCCAAAAAAATAAATTAAATTTGGGAGTCAAATGCTTTACCAAAAAGTTTTTCCAAAAATTTCATTCACTCCCCAAATTATATTTGGTGGCATGTTGTAAGGCAACCGAGTAAGATCCATTGTCTTCTACCCACCAGATAAAATGATCTTCCTTCAAGATGGAGAGGATATGAACTTGTATTAATGATAAGTTAAGGATTTGAATATCATGTGATTCTTCTAGTGATAGTCCATCACTAGAGATAACTTTCTACCACTTTACACCTTCCTTTATTTCTTAGTAATCTTTAATCTTGGATCCACATCTTTACATGAGATGTCTATACCACCCCACCCAAATCCCCTAGGTGGAGAGTGGGGTGGGAAATAGCCAGGTGTCTTCTTAGAAGTCAATTTTCTCACTATTTCCATTTTTCCATAAGATACCTTTCTTTAAGAGATCCTTGCAGCTAGTTTTGGCTTTCCATAAGGTAGATCTATCTATCAAGCCTTCTTCCCACAAGAATCCATCCACTTCCACTCCTTACAAGTATTTATATTTGATATTTATATCTATAGTAATGCTTTAGATGGAGGCCTTGAGGATTTAGTATTTCCCTACCTAAGTAAGAAGGTGGCCCTTATAACCCACTATTATTCTTTGGATGTGATCAATTAGGGGTTTCCAAAGTTTGGAATCCATTTTTCATTCAAATAGTGGGATGCCTAAGTGGATTACTGATAGGTTTCCCACTTGACAGTGCAAAATTTTAGCAATTATTTTCTACTAAAGGGGTGGAGTATTAATAAATAATAGGGAGCTCTTTTTAAAGTTAACACACTAATTGGAAAAAAAATCATAGTTATTTACAATGAATTTTAATTACTTTGCATCCTTAATAGAAGCATTTGCGAAGATGATAGTGTCATCAACAAACTTTTAGTGGGTGATAAGATATATATTAAGGACTAATGAGATACCTTTAATTAGTCCTTGAGTGTAGGCACTCCTCAAACTTTTTCCCAATGTTTTTTCTAAAATAATGAAGAGGTAGGTAGAGAGGGGATCACCATATCTTATTCCTCTTGAAGTAGAAAAGAAACCTTTAGGAACACCATTTAGAGTAAATAAAAAATTTGGGAGTGGTGATATAATTCTAGATAATTTTCTTGGTATTTTGATTCATTCCTAGCTTTTTTAGAAATCTAAATAATAAAATGCCAGGAGACCTAATCATAAGCTTTCAACATGTCCAACTTGAGTAGCATGCCCTACCTCAAGGATCTATAAATAGAATGAATAGCTTCATGAGTCAGAACAAAGCCATACACAATTTTTCTACCTACTAAAAAATCCCCCTATTTCTCCATAATGACTTTATCAAGTTGAGATTACATGCATTTCACCAAGATAGAGGACCAGATTTTGTAAGTGGTGTTACATAGGCTAATGGGATGAAAATCCTAGATACTAGTGGTACCTTGATTTTTTGGAATCAAAACAAGTAAATTATTATTTATTTCCTTGAGAATATATTTATAGTGGAAAAATTATCTAGTAGCATCTTCAACCTCTAGGTGGATAATATCCCATAATTTTTGGAAGAAAAAAGATGGGAACTTATTAGGTCCCGATGCCTTGAATCCTTCCATAGAGAAAACTACACTTTTTATTTCTTCTTTTAAGGGAACCTTGATAAGGGAGGAATTATTAGTAGTTGTGAAGACTTTATAAAAATTATTGAGAGCATAAGAGATAAGATGGTCATTTGGTACTCCTTCATCTAAGAGCAGGTTCCTAAAAACATTTATAGTATGGTGGGAAATATCTTCCTCATTTTTGTTGATGGTCCCATCTTCCATTTGTAGTTGGGGTATTCTATTGATATTCTTGTGCCTAGAAGAAAAATGATGAAATCATTTTGTTAAGCATCTAGACTTTTATTTCCAAAAGGCTTCCTCTTTTACTTCTAAATTATGAAATTGGCACAATAGTTATTTTTCCTTTGAAGCCATAAGATCATTATAATTACTAGAGGCATAGAGTTATTCAATTATTGAAAGTTCCACTTTGAGAGCCTTTTTATATAATAAGATGTCCTTGAGTGCTTCCTTGTTCCATATTTTTAGCTTAGTTTTGAGAAATTTGATTTTTTTCATGAGGATAAACATGGTCAAACCTGGGATGGGTTCTTTCCACTAATCTTTCAAGGATTATATGAGTTTGGGGTGGTGAAACCACATGTTTTCAAATCTAAATGGGTTACATTTGGGTTTAGAGATCTTTTCTACTTCAAATACCAAGTGATTATGATCAGACTCTATCCTAGATAAGGAAGAGATCTTGTTAGAAAATTGGATATCCCAATTTAATGAGATCAAAAACGTATCTAGATAGACTTGGATTAAATTTTTCCCAAATATTCTAGTGGACCATATAAACTAAATAACATTAAGTTCCACGTCCACTAGGCCTTCATTAGTGATGAAGTCATTGAATTCTAGCATGTTATCCATGAGGTCAATAAGGTTGCCTTTTTTTGTCCCCATAAATGAGGGGATATTAAAGTCACCAACAAAAATCTAGTTCTAATTTACATAGGTACTTAAAAATTAAAATAAGGTTTTCCATAGAATATTATTGGTAGGTTTGGAATTTGGAGTGTAGATGATAGTTAAAATCCATTTGTCATTATTGTCAAGGTCTATAAATAAAACTAGAATCTAGTTGTTGGACTTCCATAAAAGGTCTCCTCCTAGGATATCAAGGTTTTAGAAGATAGCTAGACCACTTGAAGCACCTATAAAATCAGAGGAGAGAGCTTTGGCATTATTCCATATTCTTATCATGCTAGCTTTAAGTACAAAGTTAGATATTTTTGTTTCATAAATGAGAAGAATAGAAGGATTAACCCTTTTGATAATATTACAAAGGGTTATTTGTTTACTAGGGTTATTTAGGCCCCTTACATTCCATGAAATGAATTTTATTTCTTATCATGATGGACCTTAATGGTTTTCTAATAAAATTTAATAATCTCTTTTGTAGTTTCTAAGTTTCTTAACCATCCCTGGGGATCTACCCATAGATTTAGGATCAATACCAATATTGGCCTTTTTCCTACCTCTTTTATTTTTAGAACAAGTGACAAACCCATCATCCAGGGAGAAGTTCTAGGAGGGAAAGAGAGATTAAGAACATTACCCCCCATCTTTGTAAGACCTCAGAGATTTTAAAAAATGGAGGAGGTACCTCAAGGGGAGGATGGAGGGAGCTATCCAAAATAGCAAAGAGAGGGATTTTCCATGCAAGGGCTTTCATAGACTCTAAATGTTGGGAGGGAAAGTGGTATATAAATAAAAATGGGGGAGGGGGAGATGGAAGGGGTAGGTTCCATAGAAGGAAAAGGTGGGGATTGAGATCAAATAGAGGGATCCAGAGGGAGGAGGGGATAGGCCAAATTTCAAGTGAGGGGAAGGGGTCTCTAGGATTAGGGAAGGGGATGGAAGAACTAAGGGAAGGGTGTCACACTTAGGAGGGGAGGATAAATCCTAGTAAGTAGAAAAGGGGGGAAGAGATGATGAGGGGGAATGAGGAGGGGGAAGGGAGATTTGTGGTAGGCACAAGGATAGGGAGGGATGGGGAGGGGAAAGAGGGGAAATCAATATGATTATATGATTTCAATAGGATTATACCCAAAATGGTTCTATGATTTTCAAAAATAATCTATCACAACATTCAATCCTTTAGCCAACATGTTCTTAGCACATTTCTCTTATCAATATTAGTGATAAGATATCATATGCATAAGTGGCATAGTTAAATAAAAAGTTGAATGAGCCTATCATAGATTGTCTTATGATACAAGATAATATTATTCAAATTGACAAGCCCCATGGTAGAAAGAGATATTCAAGATTTATTTAAACAAAATTTATTACTATTTCTACATGAATATATCTTATTCAATACATTTTCTACATTTACCAATTTGTGCCACATAGTCAATGAAAGAGAGGTTAAGCTCATATCAATGGGAAAAATCAAGTACATAAATGAATCATAATTAACTATTTAGATTTCAAAATAACCTCCATAAAATGTAAGGGCCACTAAAAACAAAAGTTATTGAAAGGCCATAGTTAATGGTAGCTTTTGATCCATCTCCAAGATTGGTTTTATCCACTTCTCAGCTCAAATTATTCAATAATCTTCTAGAGTCACCAACATGGGTTCTATAATAACTGCAATGTCATATCTCTCCTTCCCATTAAATAGGTTACTATGGCCTGGCCTCTTATAAAGAGTTATGATTCAAATGCATTATGCAATTATCATAGCGCACCAGACCAAACTACAAATATATGCATTAGTATAAAGTACAAGATACAAGAGCTCATTGGGGCTAATATTATTGATGTGGGCACACCCATAGAGGCACCAAAATAATAGAAAATAGAGACTAAGGAACTAAAGATATTTTTAGATCCTTTCCCAAAGCATACAACAAATTAGGTAGGGAGCATATTAAGTATTCACTATACATGCCAGGTACATCCACTACCAGATTTTGATCACATAGTTATAGAGGAGACACATCCACTATGAAACATTATTGAGATGTATCACACTATAGTGCCACCTAAACCATTTATCACATTTTCAAAGAAAGAGATTGTGAATAAATACATAGATTTACATGTGATATTCATATGAGCGTACAAATACCACCATCTTATTCATAGTGTTAGGGTTAAAAATGGGTCAAACATAAGCATGTGCACCATGACACCCTTACAAAACTTGGGCTACATAGAATGGTATATATTCCCTATAAATATATTCATTAGTGGTTTTAGTGGCCATGTTCATAGCTCCATCAGGGATATTGTGCATCTATTATAGGTTGGACCAACACATATATCCACTCAGTTCCTAGTAGTACCTAGTACATGTGTATTCAATATATTATTGGGTAGGCCATGGTTATAGTAGATCTAATCCATCCCATCTATAGTAAATTAATTCCTAGAGTATATACATGCTAATCAGGTGGTTAAGGTTGATGGTGTCCCATATGAGTATCCTCTACCCATCCCATATGTAGTTCCAACATAGTTTCCATCTACAATTATATCATACACACTAGTTATAGTCCCATCACCATTTTAAAAAATTACATGGTTATTAGTCATAGTAGAGATTAAAACTCATATGATACATCATAGTGTTTAGTAGAGTCATTAGTATAGGCTAGGTCTACTCCAATGGTATCTACACATATGCATACTCTCCCATGAAGCCATTATTAGAGAGACCCTTTCATCAAAGATACATCATAGATTCTAGAGGACCTTCCTCTACTAAATTTACAAGAAGGTTAATTTTATTGGGTTATAGGGGTTCTTAGCATAAGAAACCTACGTCACCTATAGATTCTTCTTCTACTAAATGGGTTCCTAATACCCCTATAGTTCATAGGGCATCATAATCAGTGGAAAAACATCATATCATCACTATAGAGGTAGCATCAGATAGAGATTATACATCACAATAGATCATGGGCTCATAATTACCCTTTCACATTGCACACATAATCACAATTCCCTTACTCGACATAGGTCATAGTGATAGTGAGTCTCCCATGAGACTTATTGGTTAGTATGGTTCCTACCCTTTCAAATACTTACTTCTCTATGTTTATCATTGTACATATTTTATTTTTATTTACTTTTACATAACTTATACTCAAAAAACACAAAAATAACATAACACATCAAAATACCAAAAAAATCAAATATTTTAAAAATATAAAATTATAAGATTGTATGTATTATTATGTTTACATTTATACTAATTTATAGATATTGAATATTGATATCTCTCTTAGTATAGTTATTTTTATCATACACATATTCTTCACTTTTTCTTATCAAGTGATTATAAATTACTTACAAGACCCTAGTCCACTACATTGATCTAGACTTGTTATCATCTACCCACTGAGGGCATATACACCAATCTAGGTTTATACATATGATACATCCACCCACTCAAAGGCATCTCATACATTGTTGTTATTACTAGGTTCTATCCTTACATTATATACATTCCAATTTATGCATTGATACATCTTGTTATCGATCATTATTATTCATTACTTAGTTTTTTTACTAACTTTCACTAGTTAGACTCAGCATATGTACATCATACCATTTACATATATTTTTACTACATAGTTATACATGCTTCCATTTCTAGTTTTCATATATTAGACTTGATTGTGTTTCCTATGCTTCTATATTTGAGGGCATTTTAATATGCCATTGTTCTTTGGCTCTATGCGTCTTATCTATTTGTATTATTTGGACATGTTCCCATGTACCATGTGTGTGATTTCTTGATTGTATATGCAAACATTTGAACATGTCCTCCTATGTAACTCCAAGCCATATTACTTTTTCCTTGCATATATAGACATTTTAACATGTATTTGTACATTTTCATTCTCAAATTTAGTGACATGTGCCCATGTCCCTCATGTTTTGAGCCTTGGACTACTTTTGTATGCCTTGTGTGCTTATATGCATGCTTCCTTTTATGATTATTCACCATGACACTTGTATTTTTTTGTTACACACACCAATTTTTGATGCAATAAGGGACCTCATGCATCTACCCTTCCTACTTGGGTGTTATGATGGACATCATAACCCATCCCCCTAGATAGTTACTTAGATTTGATTATATACACATTGATTACATCTATCTTGACACCCTTTTAAAATATTATATTAAAACATACATCTTACATTACCTACTTATTCTTAGATACTTTTATGATCTGATGTTGTGTTTGTACATTGTATTGGAATATCATGTACATGATATGGATAACACATTTTGTAAAGCTACTTATTTTGAGAATAGTTTTTACATAGGTTCTAAAACTACCCTCAAAAGAGGAGAAATTCATAGGGGTTTGACATAAAGATTAGGATCCTAATTTTCTATGCATAGATAAATTTTAGCACACATGATAAATTTCAAAATTCAAACATAGGGCAAACATAGGAAAAAATATAGACTCAAATAGTAGTTTAGATCACCCAAAATTCAAACTAGGTAGACATTCCTGCCTAGATAGGGATAGTAGAACCATAGGGTGATATTATCCACTACATGAAACTATTGTCTAGTATAACTAGCTTTAGGGCAGTCTAGATTATCCAAATTAGTACACTAGGTATAATACAAATTTACATAGATAAAGTCATAGGTTTGATAGTTATGTTTATATGTTGCTCAAATACACTCATTTTAACTTAGATTCATAATATTTGCTTAGATTTAGGGGTATAATGTATCGCATGATCACACCCACACTCAGTTTAGTCACACAGATTGAGTTATTACATACTCAATTCAAAATTAGTATACTTAGATATGAGATTAGGGGCATGTGTGTAGTACATAGTTTCCATGTACTCAACTACACACAAGTTGATCAAACAAAATATAAAACTCCATGTCATTATATACATTTATACACTTGATATAGCATTCCTTTTTATCACCATATTCATGCCTTGCTCCATCTAGATTTGTTGGCATTCTTGATTGGCCTAGAACTACCTAATATGCCCAAGTGGTCATGGAGCTAACATACATAGTTACATATACTCAGTTGGATACTTTTAGTAGTTTACATAGTTTAGTTATATATGCATCTATTTCAAATAGGTGGCAAATGATGGATTCATATCCTACTTGATTTATTGAGCCACCCATATGAGATGATTAAACACGCTTACAATCTTATCCAAGTTATTCATAGATCATGATCCATTAGGCAAGGGTGGGCAATGATGGAATCAAAATGGGATTGAGTTCTTTAGACAACCATATGAGGATTAAGAAAGTTATTATCTTAGTCTAAGTTATTCAATAATATGATCACTATGGACACTCACACACATAGGTTATCACCAAGCTCATGCATTGGTTCACATCCCCAATGAGGTGTAATCATTCCTTTACTCTCTATTAATCATCTTTACTTAGTTACTTTATTTAAGAAAAGCATCTTGATTTTAATAATTTCGTAACAAAGGAATGATTTTTTCATGTTTCATTATAGGTCATTATTTTGGATCATGTTTCACATATGCAGACCCAAATTCACATACTCAAACTTAGCTATATGGGCTTCACTTTCAAAGTAAGTATAGGTATGCTTCTTTTTACTTTATACTAGTCATTTCATTTTGTTAAATTTTTAACATAAAAGGGGTTAAATGTAATCACCTAAAAGTGATATTTAGACTCTAAGAGTGTTTTTTGAGTTATCTTATTCTTAGCTTAGCCCTATACCTTCTTTAGAGATTTTTCCACACTTTTCCAATCATTGTGTATACCAAAGATAACTACAAGTAGTTCAAACATAGTCTCAAGATAATATTCCTATATCCTAGCTAAATGTGCTCAGCAGTCTACCAAGTGGACATTAACACAACATTTACGACACTATAACCACATGACACTAGTGTCTCTAACTAGGCACTATTGTCCTTTTCCCTAACTCTCCCAAATAGATACTTTTCTAAATGTGTACCCCTCCTAAGGTTAGCCTAAGCACATTTAATTATCCACACAAGCTATAAATCTCTATAAATATAATTTTATTTAACTTTTATTCACTAGATGGAAAATAAATGTAAAAGCCTGTTCAAATAAAATACAAGTTGAGAAAAATTAAAATATTTGATCCTTGTTCTACCCTACTTTTTCATACTACCATCTACAACAACCCTCATCCCAAATTTCAAAGTTTTAAAATCTCAAGCACATTCAAGGCATCTAAGTCCACTCTCATTCTATAATTCACTTACACTTGCACCAAGAACTAGGTGGGATAATTTCATTGGGCTTGATCCCTCCTCAAAGTATTGGAGGATTATGGTTTGTACACTAAATTATGTTTTCTAGGTACAACACAAAGTTCCATATTTTATGCACATAGGAATAGGACTTAAAAACATAGGTGCAAGTGCTCCCAAAAAATAGGAATGGTCCTATAAAGGGGACACTAATGGCAATTTGAGGAGACTACAATAGTATGGTGTGACTGTCTAGGTGGGGTATTAATATTCAGTGAGAAAACAAATCATGAGACCCTATTGATGACACTTATAACTATCTAGAACCTAGTTCTTAGAACCCAAATCATCTGCAATAATCACTTTCTATATAAAACTCTATTTATGCATATTTTTTACTATTTTTAGAAAGTTTAACTAGGTCAAAATCCATATCAAATTAGTACTCGATTATTTCATATTATTTGACTGATTTAGACATCTCATCCCTTTAATCTAAACATATGATTTACATAATTATACCTTAAAAGGTTAAATCATAAATAGAATAATTTTTTACACTGACCAAAAAGAGAAAGTGTGGGCTTGGAGAATAGGATGAGTTTATAAAAGATCTTAAATCTATAGTGACCACAACTATGGCATTGGATAAGAAATTTTTTCAAGGTATGAAATATAAAATTATGAGGCTAGAAACATAGACCAAGGCTACACTACCATATAATGTAATTAAAGATGTTGAAAGACCTTAGAATTATTATTTGAATTATTTATTACTATTTGTGAGAATAATAATAAAAGTAAACCTCTATAGAAAAAGATAAAAGTATACCAAGAAAGATCAATAAAATGGAGGTGAAGCTAAATAATTTGGTGAAATAAATAAAAAAATGATGTTCCCACATCTTAAGCTTATGCCCCTATTTAAAATTTGACTCTACCAAATCTTTCTCATACATATGAAAACTTCCCTATGGGAATGGATTTATGACATGAGTTATGTAATAAATGTGGTTGATGAGTCAACTATAAAAAATCTATATTTTTTCTAAGAAGCTAGTATCCATTCAATGTTTTTGTCAAGTTATCAACTTATATTTTCCATGGATGTTATTATTTAGCTAATCATATGTATGACTAATTTTAAGAATAAGGTATAGACACCTAAAATTGGCCACCAATGGATTCATACCCAACTTTAGAACAAATCTTATGAACCATTGAATATCTAGATTTATAATTTCTAAGAGTCTCAAATTTGGCTTCATAACCATGCAAATAAATCAATTTGGCCATAAATCAATTAAATAAGTCAAATGCACACGTTGAATCAAATAAAAATCTCAAACATTGCAAAAGAATAAAATAGATTAACTATCATCAAATCCTACTTGAATTCATCCATAATCAATTAAATCAATCATCAAAAAGGGAAATTCAAAAATCAATAAATATTCTAGGTTTTCATCATTAGCTTTTGTGAGTTATCATTTTTGGAAAATATCCCACCCATGCTTATTCCATGTTAATCATGACCATTTGACACCTTTTAACCCTACTGGGGTTAACTAAACCAACCAAGGTTAAAATTTAACTCATTTTAAATCATTTAAAAGCCTATAAAAGCAAGACCAAAGCTCTTCATTTAGAGCACTTGGAACATAGTAGAGTTATAATGAAGGATTTGATTCATAAAGCAAATGCATAGTGTTATAATTCCAAAATCAAGCCAAGCCAAGCCATTATCAAGTAATTTCAAGCCAAAACCAAGCCAAACATGGTGCCAAGAGGACATGGATATAGCCAAAATTTATTGATGAAGACTTCTTGAGCACAATCTAATCAAGCTAATAAACACATCATTTGGAGAATTCAAAGAAGGTAAGGAAGGTATGTTTTCTTAAATTTTAGTTGAGATTTGTCATTTGTTGTTTTTTCACCAAGATCCCTCCATGATCTAATCCTAGATAAGTTAGAATGTTAATGTGTTAATTTCACTATTTTTGGAACTAACACTATATTATCCTCCTCTCTTGAGTCAAATTCGTTGATCATAAATGGAAATCCCAATGGGACCATGAGTACCCCACATAGCAAGGAGATCATTATGCAAGTTTTAAATTGAGAAATGGATGCTTGAATCTCATTAAAATTACATTTCTAACCATTTTTTGGTCATATTTAGTTTTATTTGTATCTCTTAGATATATATAGGGATTGGCAATCATCATGTATAACTATTAATGCTTTGGCTTAATCCTCCCATGGTTCTACCCAATTGCCATCGATTTTGTGTGACCACCAATAGTTGGACTAGATGGTAAAAACATTATTAAATATTTAATTTTTATTCTTTCTAATAATTAAACCCTAGATTTCTTGGTTTCAAAGGCTTTTAAACCACTAGACTTAAGTTTACCTTGTAGGTTTTCTCAATCTTTGAACTAACTAGGACTAACCTAATGTGTTTACTTTTTTATGGTTTTGCCTTTGGGTTCATAGGTAATCATCAATGGTCTTTTTTTATTGGTAGTGATTCTACTCAATTTATAGTGGTTACCTATGAGAGTTTAAATTTAAATATAATTTTCCCAACCAAGAAAGTGATTTAAAGCATGGGGTTATTATCTAACATTTTTAGGTTGAAGGATTGATTTGAACACAAAATTTCATGTTTTTACCTAATAAAAAACTTCATTTTAGGATTTAAAAATAACTTAGTCAAATCATGAACATTTCAATTTGGGTCCTAAAATGAACATGCTAAGTCCTAGAGAAATTTCAAATTTGGTTCCTAAAATAAATTCTTAAATCATGAACATTTCAAGTTGGTGTTTTAAAACAAACTCTTAGGCTACGTCTTTCACATTTAGACTTTGGGTTTAAAATGAACTAGATGGTCTTGATTAATTTGGTTTTTTATACAAATATTATTTCAATTTTTCACACTTAAACCAAGGGGCTAGTAAATAACAACATCACATTTGATTTGGTGCTTAAAAATTAAAATTTTGCTCAAATTATTTGCAAACTTATTTGTTGATTATTTATTTCACAAAATCATAGCATGTGTATGCTCTCACATGTCCCCTATAGGGAACTTGTAAGATCAAAAGCACCTTTTCATTATTTTTAGTGCCTAGTCCAATGTGTGAAAAGAACGTTTCCTAAGCTCCCCTTAAGATTTCATGGCATTGGGTGATCTAAAAGCAACCTTAAAGTATTTATAATCATCATTTATTTTTGTGAAGTTTAGCTTGTGAAGGGTGTGGAATTGCCTCTCATGAATTATTTAGGGAAGAATTGACCTAGGGCATCATCTCCTGGTAGTATTTCAAACCCTCTCCACTATGGGGTATATAAATTGGTATTGCTCCACTGGGATGGTGGTTTGAGTAGTTAAACCATCTTCATTAGTGGTAAGCTAATTTTGGGACATATGATCAATCTTGACATCACACTACAATGAGTAATTGATGGATGTAGTGGTTGTGAAAAGGATAAGACCTTTTCAAAATAATCTAATTGAAATGAACTCAATTATTGTGATGCTTCTCTTGGGTACATACATGAAAGTGTTTACACATGGGATCAATCTAGATGGTCATAAACTTGTATGTTTTAGTCAACCCCACTTTACCACACCTTGATAAGATCTAGGATGTTTATACTTAGTAGTATTTTGGTCATTTATTCTTTTATTACTTGGTGTGTTAGATCAAAAAATTATATTTTTTAAACCACATCATGAATGATTCTTGTGTTCAACATTACTCCATTTTTTTAGGAGGAATTATACCATCCATTTGACACTTTGCTTTAACTTCAAATCAAAAACATTGAGTATGACACTTGATTAAGATGGTTACTATTGTGCTACCCAAATAATTCCAAGTCTTGTGCCTTATAAGTCTTTGAAACAAAACATTGTTCACATATTTTGAGAGCACTGATGTTGTTAGGCTACTTGAATTGTTTTAATTAACTTTTCTTATCTTATGTCTCAATTATCATTATTTAAAAACTAATCATTTAAGCCTTGTTGGATCCTTGTTTAGCACATTCATGTTGTTCAAATTGGTCTAGATTTTTTGGTCAACTAAAGCCTAAGCTTTCAATAATTGAGTTTTTTAATTAACTTTGGCAAGTTTGAATTCAAACATTGATTGATTTTTATTTAGGCTTCATTTTACAACGTAATACAAAAATATCTCTTTTGTGTTGTGTAGCTTAGGTTAATTGATTACCCAAATTTGAAAACTATTGATTGTTTATTTGTTCATAAATCCTATCCTCATCATTGTTTGTTTCTTTATTTGTAAGAACACAACATTTTTCCAAGTGCCTTTTGCCTTGTGCCTTATACAAACTAATCATGTTTATGTCTAATTATATGTTTTGGGTTTATGTTAAAGTGTTTCAAGCTTGTTAGATTAAAATTTCATCATAATATTTGTTTAAAGTCTATATTTTGATGTCATGTTTGATCAAAAGTCCTAGCACAACCTATTTGAGCCTAGTTTTTGACTCCATGTTTAGATAAAAGACCTAGCAACATTTCCATTTCTTAGTTTAGACCTACTTAGAACACTTTGGACATGAAATTTGACATGATAGTTTTTATTTGGATGCTTGACCTTTTATCTATGTGATATAGGAATTTGACTCAAGAGAGGATGGTTAGTATGATGTTAGTTCCAAAAAGAAAACAAAATGAAAGAAACACACTAATAGCATAACATCTCTAGGCCTAGACACTAAGTAGAGCTTAGTTAACAAAAAAAAAGACAACATAACTAAAAAGCAAGGAATAAAACACAAGAAATCCTTCACCTTCCTTGGATGCTCCAAATGCCCTTGTAGTGGTGGTATGCTTAGCTTATGCTCATAAAGTTCTTGACAATGGAAGCTTGGCTACCTCCATCTCTCTTTGGCACCTTTGGCTTGTGGCTTGGATTGGCTTGGAATCAATTTGACATGGTAACACTAATTTATTGAAGCTTTTGGAATCAATCCTACATTATAACTTTAAAATTTCAAGTATTAAAAATTATGTTCATGGCCTCTCTATTTATAGATTTTTGGATTTGATCAGAATCACCCTAAGCCATCCATCTCAAGATTGAGATGTGTGGTTGAGAATTAATTAAATTTTTGGATTTAAGTTTTTAATTATCCTCATCATTAAATTGGAATAAGGGGAAATTAAGAGGAATGTAGGGCATCATGGAAGGCATTGATGAGGCATAGAGGGCATGAATCTTGATATTTGTGGCATTTATAGGCTAGGGATGTCTTCCAAAGAAATGAGGTCACTTGATGATGCAGATATTCAATATTTATTTATAAAAATAAGTATTCAAAAATTTTCCATGGAATTATTAATAAGGCCTTGATTTGTATTAATTAGCTCTTAAGCATGATTAAGCACTTTGTGCACAAATCACTCAAAATGATCAAAATGCCTTGTTATTGGTTTAAAATTTGACTAGATTGGAATTGGAAGGTGATGTTAGATGCATTGAATATGTTATCCCATTTAGGATGTTACCAATATAAAATAACAAAGGCATGCATCTCATGTATAATATTTGATAGGAAAGAGCAATCCAGAGCACCCAAGGGTAAATTTAGCATTTTAACTTAGAATCATCTAATCAAAGTTAGTTAGCCCATAAATTTCCTTGCCTTATTTAATGATACCCTAGCCAAAAATTAGCACTTGAATATGCCATTTTCACATCATTTAGCATGTTTAAGTGTTTTTAGGCCAAATTGTTTATTTTGGGTGGAAATTAGGCAAAAGCCTGATTGGAGGTTATCAGTGGCCAAATTTAGGTGTATGTAATTTTCCCTTGTTTGGAAAAGTGTTGTAAGCTATAATCATAGTAACATATTCTCAAAGAATGAAAAGGTCATGTATGCCTACAACTGCAATAATGATAAACTAACTATATGATGCCCCGTCAATGGAATGGTTGGCATAAGTAAGTCAGCAAATGGTCCCTCAAAAAGAAAGAAGTGAATTGAGGGGACCAAAGAAAGGAAAGATGATGGGGTGAAAAAATAATTATACCAAAAAATTAGTCAAAATCATTGAGAATTCAAGTGGGATGGTGCACAATGGTTTGCCCAAAGGTGGTTATAAACATTTTACCCTGATAGTGGCAACATGGTATGATAACATAATGATTTGCCTAAATTTGGTTATAATCATTAAGAAGATGGAGCTACCCTAGTTAGGATAGAAAAATAGGATAATAACATGCCCCTATATAAGCAAAAAAATTAAAGTGATGACAACACAATGATTTGCCTAAAGTAGATGGGACTGTGTGCAATGATTTTCCCATAGGCAGTTATAATCATTGGACCTTGATTATAAAAAACATGATGAACTTGGTCAATGATGATGATAACTTAACACAAAGATTAATGATGAATTGGAAAAACCTACTAGTAGGTAGATGCTCATCCAAACTAATAAAGGTTAAAATTCTTTCATGGTTAATTACTCTATTTGGGATATGATTGGAAGCAGATCAAGATGTTGGTGTCAAAGAGACTCCTCCATTGCTAAATAGACTTATTAAATCTAAGTTTTTTTTTAGTACATAATGGTAAACTTCATAATAGAACACCATAAAGACTGACTCCTGTAATCCAATCTCAATGGAAAATAATGCACCAATGATAGAAACCATGATGAAAATGTAAACATAGAAATATGGATGGTTTTAAGTGTAATTGTGGGAAAGGAATCACCTAATGAACACACATAAACTAAATTAAGGAAACAATGTTGAAAGAAAATAAATAGGTAGATCAACAAAAAATAAGAAAAAAATAAACAAACAAACAACACAATAGAAACCTTACGAACATTGCCCCTAGAAAAATAGGCAACAACTTAAAAAACAAACAAAATGGGGGAATAGAAGAAAAAGAAGGGGATGATCAAGCTATCTTCATATGCACTAGGCAAGTGGATATTGCCTACATAGTTCCATGGATGTAATATCCAAGAAAAAATTTAGGCCAAATGTAGTTCTTCTAGGGAATGGGAAGAATGTGATAACTAATGAAACAAATAGAAAAGATGTGATAGAATAATAGGAATGATCTTGTAAAATGGCAAGTGCATGAGTGAAAAAGGACAAAAAGGAGGGGTAAACTAAACGACAAGTGATTTTCTTATAACTTATTAAGGGTTCCCAAAATACTTAAGGGAAAGAAGTGGTCAATGTTTTTGTTCTTTTCTAGAGATTTTCCAAATGTTTTTAGAATTTTTTTGGAGTGTCTCAACTCAATTAAGAATGATGAGACACTAAAAGTTTCAAGATCATAAAATAGTGAGAGCATTTAAACTAAAGTTGCTCACAAAATGGTGAGAGTGTGGCTTGGGTTGCTCACAAAATGGTGAGAGCATGGCTTAGGTTGCTAGCAAAATGGAGAGAGCATGCATTAAGTTTCTCATAAAATGGAAAGAGCATGGCTTAGGTTGCTCACAAAATGGTGAGAGCATGGGGAAAAGTGTCACTATGTTAACCTCAAAAAGTATTGAGTTCTACATACACAGTCCTAGAGTATGACCTCAAGTCACTATAGTTCTAACCTTAAAATAGAGGAATTTAACTAGTGTAGCAGTTAATTCAAACAAAACAGGCATAGTTAGTAAAATGGCATAGTACAACATAATAGGTGGCAAGTTAGTACATCAAGGCTGAATGTGGCCCCTAGTTTGCCTATAACCAGTTATAACTAGGACACAACAACATAGATCAATGACACTAATTTGCCCAAAGGTGGTTATAATTAGTAGCTAGACTAGTGGTAAGAAAAAAATAACAAATGAAGGATGAAACTACCAAAAATTATGTCATACTATTCCAAAATATGATCTCTATCTAAAGTTCTTGAACCAACTGATGAAACTAATCAGATACCTTAATACTAAAAATGCGTAATGAATGGCAAAAAACAAGGTCAAATGGGGTAGGCTTTAGAACACACTTGGCTGATTGGTCAAAAGTAGAAAGTAGATACATCAAAGAGGATGGATAAGGATGCTATTATGTACAAAAAATAATAGTGATAAAATGGCATAACTAAAATGGTCCATACAGACAATACACCTTAGTGCTCAAGCAGAGTACTCCTTGAGATGAATAATATTCATCAACTTAAGAATTTCATCTCTATCTGGTGTGGCAAGCCTATATTCTCTTGATCCATAATCTATAGTAATGATGAAGGGCCCTAGCTATTTTAGTTTGTATTTCCCTTTAAGTTTCTTCTCAGTCATGGTATTCTTTTGGTTTTCTTTAAAAATAATATCACCAAGTTTAAATGCTCTATAATTAACATGTTGAGTTTAATGTCTTTTGAGTCAGTTATGATATGCTTGAAGATTATTTAGTGTAGATGTGCATTTATCATCAAGTAGGTATAGCTCTTGTAAGTGAGCTACTCGATAGTCATGATCATCTAGGACATGCTTGAAACAAATGCATAATGAAGCCAATTCAATCTCAATGGGAAGGATGGCTTTAGTACCATAAACAAGTGACTATGGAGTGGTTCATATGGGGGTATGATGATTGGTATGGTATGCCCAAAGGGTAGGGAATATTTTTAAGTGCCAATCATGACTGGCATCATTGACAATCTTTTTGAGAATATTGACAATAGTTTTGTTGGATGCCTCAGCCTAACCATTACCTTGAGGGTAATATGTTGTATAAAAATGTTGTGTCATGTTATATTCAATACATAGATGGTCTACATCTTTGTTCTTGAATGATCCTCCATTATCAAATATAATTTTAGAGGGAATACTGTAGCGACAAATGAGATGGTTTAATATGAATTTAGAAATTTGCTTTCCAGTCACGTGAGGGGTATAGTTTCAACCCACTTAGTGAAATATTTGATGGTGATAAGGATATGTTTATGGACATCAAATGAATTAGGGTTAATCTTCCCAATGAGTTCAAGTCCCCATGTATAAAATGGCCATGGTGTCAACATCAGTTTTAAGGTTTTTTTTGGGGTATGAATTAGATTAGCATATCATTGACATTTTTCATACCTTTTTACATTTGTAATAGCATCTATGTCCATTATGGGCCAATAATAACTAGTACATAAGAGATTTTTAGATAGGACTACCCCACTATAATGAGCTCCACATACTCCTTCATGAACTTCTCTTAATGCTAGGATAGACTCTACCAGAGTTAAACAATGAAGTAGAGTTCTATAAAAACTATAGTGATAAAGGGTAGATCTTAGTAAAGTATAATGAGTGGAATGATAAATTAAGGCTTTAGTTTATTTTTGAAATAGGATAGGTAGTATAACTTGGTCATGAAAGTAGTCGTAAAGGTCTAAGTACTAAATAGAATTAGGATGAACAATATCACAAATCATTGTAATGGTTAAAGGTTCATGAGTTGGTGCTGACAAATTATTGATGAGGAACTAATGCTCTCTATCTTTATCTATTTATTGAATTAGAGAGCCAATAGTAGCCATGGCATCTACTATTTTGTTACTAGCCCTTAGTATGTGCTCAAACTGAATGTTGGCAATTTTTTGCTTAAGAGTGTCGACCATGGCTCCATATGGAACTAGCTTGTCATATTTGGTCTAAAAAAGATCTATGCCCTAATTGATGATTAACTAAGAATCACCATAAACTTAGAGATGAGATATATTTCAATGCACTACCTATCAAAGTCTTATAACAAGTTATTCATACGCAGCCATGTTGTTTGTGCAAGGAAAGTTGATTTTAAATGATTTAGGGATTAGATCCCCCTATGGTGTAGCAAATAATAGGCCTACCTCTGATCCATGCATAGTGAATGAACCATCAAAATATAACTTCTAAGGCTAATCCTCAGGGGGTGTGTCAATGATGGTCATCATAGATTCATCAAGAAATTGAAATGTGAGTGGTTTTGTGTCTATGAGAGGTGCTTCATCAAGTTTATCTGTAAGAACTTGCCCCTTGATTACCTTCTGATTGACATACTTTATGTCAAACTCATTAAGGAGCATGATATATTTAGAATTAGGTGATGTTAGATGCATTGGATGTGTTATCCCATTTTTGATGTTATTAATAGAAAATAACAAAGGCATGCATCTCATGTAGAAGATTTGATAGGAAAGATCAATCCAAAGTACCTAGGTGTAAAATTAACATTTTGACTCAAAATGATTTGATCAAAGTTAGCCATCCCATAAATTTCATTACCCCATTTAGTGATACCCTAGCCAAAATTGGCACTTGAATATATCATTTTCACATCATTTAGCATGTTTTAGTGTTTTTAGGCCAAATTGTACATTTTAGGTAGAAATTATCCAAAAGCCTAATTAAAGGTTATCAATGGCCAAATTTAGGTGTCTATAGTTTGCACCTATTTGGGAAGGTGTTGCAAGCTATAATCATAATAACATCTTCTCAAAGAATTAAAAGGTTCTATATGCCTACAACTGCAATGATGATTTTCTAATTATATGATACCCCCTCAAGGGAATGATTGGCACAAGTAAGTCAACAAACCGTCCCTCAAAAAGAAAGAAGTGAAATGAGGGGACCAAATAATAGAAATATGATGGGGTGAAAACATAATGATACTAAAAAATTATTCAAAATCATTGAGAATGCAAGTGGGATGGTACACAATGGTTTGCCCAAAGGTGGTTATAAACATTGTACCCTAATATTGGCAATGTGGTATGATAACACAATGATTTACCCAAAGGTGGTTATAATCATTGAGAAGATGGATCTACCCTAATTAAGAAAGACAAACAAGATAATAATATGCCCTTGTATAGGAAAAAAAAGTAAAGTGATGACAACATAATGATTTGCCCAAAGGCGGTTATAATCATTGAGAAATTGAAGTGGGATGGTGTGCAATGATTTACCGATAGGTGGTTATAATCATTGGACCCCAATTATGTAAAACATGATAGACTTGGTTAATGATGATGATAACTTAACATAGAGAGTAATGATGAATTATAACAACCTACTAGTAGGGAGATGGTCATCTTAACTAATAAAGGTTGAAATTCTTTCATAGTTAATTGCTTTATTTTGGATATGATTGGGAGTAGATCAAGATGTCATTGTCAAAGAGATGACACCATTTTTGAATAGAATTCTTAAATATGAGGTTTTTTGTGGCACATGATGGTAGGCTTCATGATAGGACACCATAAATACTTGGCCAAAATATGCATGAGGACTGACTTCCATAATCCAATTCTCAATAGAAAATAATGCACCAATGATAGAAACCATGATGAAAATGTAAACATAGGAATATGGATGGATTCAAGTGTAAGTGTGGGAAAGGAATCACCCAATTAACACACATAAACTAAATTAAGGCAATAGTACTAAAAGTAAACAAATAGGTAGATCAATAAAAAAATAAGTAGAAAATAAACAAACAAACAACACAATAGAAACCTTATGAACATTGCCTCTAGAAAAATAGGTGACAACTTAACAAATGAATAAAATGGGGGAATATAAGAAAAGGAAGGGGGTGGTTGTGATGTCTCCATATAAACTATGCAAGTAGACACTACCTACATAGTTCCATGGATGTAATATCCAAGAAAACCTTTAGGCCAAATGTAGTTCTTCTAGGGAATGGGAAGAATGTGATAACTGATGAAAACAAATAGAATAGATGTGATAGAATAATAGGAATCATATTGTAAAATGGAAAGTGCATGAGATAAAAAGGCCAAAAAAGAGGGAAAAACTAAATGATAAGTGATTTTCTTGTAACTTAGTAAGGGTTCCTAGAATCCTTAAGGTAAAGAAGTAGTTAATGTTTTTGTTCTTTTCTAATAATTTTTCAAATGTTTTTAGAATTTTTTTGGAGTGTATCAACTCAATAGATAATGATGAGACACTAAATGGTTTAATCTCACAAAATTATAAGAGTGTTTAAACTAAATTTATGCACAAAATGATGAGAGTGTGGCTTAGGTTGCTCACAAATGGCAAGATCATGGCTTAGGTTTCTCACAAAATAATGAGAGTGTGACTTAGGTTTCTCATAAAATAATGAGAGCATGGCTTAGGTTACTCATAATATGGCAAGAGTATGGGGAAAAGGATGACTGAGATGACCTCAACAAGTATTGAGCACTACTTACATAGTCCCAGAGTAAGACCTCAAGTCACTATAGTTTCACATTTATAGTAGAGAAATTTGACTAGTGTACCAATCAATTCAAAAAAAATAGGCATAGTTTGTAAAAAGTCATAGTATGACATAGGAAGTGGCAAGTTGGTACATCAAGGTTGAATGTTTCCCCTAATTTACCCATAAGTAGTTATAACTAGGACACAAATGCATAGATAAATGGCACTAATTTTTTGAAAGGCATTTATAATTAGTAGCAAGATTGGTAGTAAGAAAGGAATAACAAATGAAGGATGCAACTATCAAAACTTCTATCATACTATTTCAAAATATGATCTCTGTTTGAAGTTCTTGAACCAATTGATGAAAATAATAAAATAACTTGATTCTAAAAATGTGTAATGAATGGTAAAAACCAAAGTCAAATGGGCTAGGATTTAGAACACACTGGGCTGATAGGTTGGAAGCAAAAAGTGGATACAGTGATGAGGACAAATAAGGATGGTATCATGTACAAAGAATAATAGTGATAAAATATCATGACTAAAATGGTCCTTATAGACAATACACCTTAGCGCTCAAGTAGAGTACCATTTGAGATGAATAATATTCATTAGCTTAGGAATTTCATTTCTATTTGGTGTGGCAAGACTGTATGCTCCTAATTCATAATCTATAGTAATGATGAAAGGCCCTATCCAATTTGGTTTGAATTTCCCTTTATTTTTCTTCTCAACCATGGTATTCTTTTGGTTTTCTTTAAGAATAAGATCACCAAGTTCAAATTCTCTATACTTAACATGTCAATTATAATGGACTTTGAGTTGATTATGATATGCTTGAATATTATTGAGTGCAACTATGTGTTTCTCATCAAGTAGGTCTAGCTCTTATAGGAAAGCTACTCAATAGTCATGATCATCCAAGACATGCTTGAAAGAGATGTGTAATGAAGGCAATTCAACCTCAATGGGAAGGATGGCTTTAGTACCATAAACAAGTGAGTATAGAGTGGCTCCTATGGGGATACAATGATTGGTACATTATGCCCAAAGGGTAGGTAATATCTACAAGTGTCAATCATGACCGACATCATTGAAAATATTTTTGATAATATTGGCAATGGTTTTGTTGGATGCCTCATCTTGGCCATTACCTTAAGGGTAATATGTTGTATAAAAATGTTGAGTGATTTTATATTTAGTATATAACTGGTCTACATCCTTATTCTTGAATGATCCTGCATTATCAAATATAATTTTAGAGGGAATACCATAGTGACAAATGAGATGGATGAAAATGAATTTGGAAATTTGCTTTCCAGTCCTGTAAGTGAGGGGTATAGCTTCAACCCACTTAGTGAAATATTCAGTTGTGGTAAGGATATGTTTATGGCCATTAGATGAAGTGAGGTTAATCTTACCAATGAGTTCAAGTCCCCATGTATAAAATGGCCATGGTATTAACATCAATTTTAAGTTTTTTGCTAGAGCATGAATCACATTAGCATGCCACTGACATTTGTCACACTTTTTTATATATGTAGTGGCATTTGCATCTATTATGGGCCAATAATAACTAATAAAAAAGAGATATTTGGATAGTAATACCCTAATAGAATGAGATCCACATACTCCATGAACTTCTCTTAATGCTAGCATAGACTATATCGAAGTTAAACAACAAAGTAGAGTTCCATCAAAACTATGGTGATAAAGGATGGATCTTAGTAAAGAATAACAAGTGGAATGATGAATGAAGGCTTTAGCTTGTTTTCAAGATAGGCTAGGTGGTATAAATTGGTCATGAAGGTATTTTAAAAGGTCTGAGTACTAGATAGAATTAGGAACAACAATATCACAAATCATTGCAACAGTTGAAGGTTCATGAGTCAGTGCTGATAAATTCTTGATGAGGAACTGAAACTCTCTAGCTTTATCTATTTTTTGAATCAAAGATCCAATAGTATCCAAGGCATATGCCATTATATTACTAACCTTTGGTATGTGCTCAAATTGAATATTGGTAATTTGTTGCTTAAGAGTGTTGACCATGGCTTTATATGGAACTAACTTGTCATCTTTGGTCTAAAAATGATCTATGACCTAATTGATGTTTAACTAAGAATCACGATAAACTTGGAGATGAGATATATTCCAATGCACTTCTTGTCAAATTCCTAAAATAAGTGCTTCATACTCAACCATGTTATTTGTGCAAGGAAAGCTAATTCTAAATGATTTAGTGATTAGATCACCTTATGGTGTAATGAACAACAAGCTTGCCCCTGATCCATGTGCAGTGAATGAACCATCAAAATATAGCTTTCAAAGATGTTCCTCAAGGGGTGTTTCAATTATGGTCATGATGGATTCATCAATAAATTGAAATGTGAGTGGTTTTGTGTCTATGAGAGGTGATTCAACAAGTTAATCTATAAGAACTTATCCCTTGATTGCCTTCTGCTTGACATACTCTATGTCAAACTCACTAAGGAGCATCATCCATTTAGACATTATACCTTACAAATTTGTTTTAGATATTAGATAATTTTTTATATCTACCTTTGAAATTACCATGGTCTTATTATTTAACATGCAATGACATATTTTCTAAGCTATGAAAAATATGGGTAGACAAGCTTTTTGAATAGATGCATAGTTATGTTCATATGTAACCAAGGTACAACTTAAGTAGTATAAAAAATGATCATTTATATTATCATCATGTTGAGCCAAGAGTTCCCCTAGAGCATGGTTGGTAGCTGATAGGTATAACAAAAATAGCTTTCCTAGCATAAGAAGTAATAAAACAGACAAATTAACAAGTCAGTTTTTGAGTTGTTAAAACATTAGTTGACAGTGATCATCCAAGTAAAATGGAACTCCATTGTTTAAAAGGTGTGTAAATAGATGGCACTTATCTACTAATTAAGATATGAATCATTAGACTGATTAGATCTTACCCTATAAACTATGAAGTTGCTTTAAATTGGTTAGTGGCAACATCTTAGTTATAGCATGGACTTTAGCCAAATCAAATTCAATAACTCTACAAGACACGATGAAGCCAAGTAATTTGTCTAAATTTATATTAAACACATATTTATTTGGATTGAGTCTGACTTTGTACTCTCATAATCTTTCAAATATCTTACATTGCATTACTAGATGGTCAACTCAAGTTTAAGATTTTCCTAATATGTCATTGATATAGTCTTCAACAATATCATGCATCATATCATGAAATATGATATTCATGGTCCTTTGATATGTGGATCCATTATTATTAATGACAAATTAACATCACTTGATAACAAAATGTTCCCCATGGAGTGGTGAACATTATTTTTGGTGTTATTCTAATCTAGTTGTATCCTGAAAAACCTTTTATGAGTGAAAGAACTTCATAACATGTTGTGGAGTCAATGATCATGTCAATATTAGGTAAGGGAAAATAATATTTAGGATAATATTTTTTAATGTCTCAAAAATCAATACAAATTTTGACCTTTAGGATTTTTACTAACAAGTACCACATTAGAGAACCATTCTAAGTAGTCAACAGATCAGATACATCTTGCTTCTAAGAGTTTTTCCAACTCTTTCTTTATCAATACAATAATGTGAGGATGCATCTTATGTAGCTTTTATTTTATTGTTTTGGCATCAATATTAACTATAATGTGGTGTATAACTAAGGTGGGATATAAACCTAGCATGTCAGAATAGGCCCATGTAAAGCTATCTACAAACTCTCTCAATAACACTGAAAAGATGTCATGTTCCTCCTTAGTGAGAGACATGCCTAATTTTATCTATTTTAGGTCTAATGGAGTCTCAATATTTACCTTTTTTGTATATTTGACTAGACGGGTTGAACCATCTTCTATGATAGTAGGCAATATCTTGAACTATTGAATTATGTTAGGGTCCTCCATTAGGACTTATTCTTCAATTTCTCCTAAGCATGATGAATCTGAGTCCCCTAATGGGAGATCTGGCCATGTGATAAAAATAGTTAAAATTATTGAAGAATTTGATCAAATACTTATTTATTAAATCTAAACTCAAATCTAGAGGCAACTTCATCGTTGGTGGTCTTCTGGTCTAAATTTAAAGAAGAATGAACACCCCCATCTAATGGTACCTAAAACAATTTTTCACCACTAGACTGGGCTTTATCTTTAGTTTTTATCTAGTCAAAAAGTGCCTCAAAGATGTTTTCACTTTGGGACCTCAATGTTTTACTTTTTTTTGGCTAAGGGTGTTAAATTGCTCTACAAAATAGGTTGCAAGATCCAATGTGATTGAGAATCTTGATTTGTGATCTCCCAATAGAACATTATCTCTAAGGCCTAAGAAATCATAGAATGCCTCATCATTCTATAACTCATCAATCATTAGAATGAATTTTTGTTGGTCCCAATCTATCAATTGAGGATAATATAATGGTAATGGGTTGTGATGAATGGCTAGGATAAGGGTAAAAATGGCATTATTATCAAACAAATTGGTTTCAGCTAGGTTATCAAAGGTGAGACTATGATCAGACTCTACTTCACTATCAATATCATCATCACTAGTCACTAGTGATGGAGTTTGAATAAGATATGTGGGGTCACCCCAAGGCAGTTTAAATCCAAGTCCATAAGGTCTTTCATACTTAGTCATGGAAATTGGCTCAATGGTTCCTTATTGATTTAGTCTGAGGCCTCTTCCTTCAAAATTGTGATGATCCATGATCCTATTGGGAATAGGATACTTGGGAATTTTATAACAATCAGCTTGGTTGTCATTGTATAACCATGATTTCGCCCCTTCAAGACGGTTAGGTTTTAGGCTAGATGTTGGTACAAATGTGATAGGTCCCTTATTTTTGTTTTTTTGTTTCCAATACACATGTGGGGTGATTTTAGGTCACCCAAAGTTTTTTGGATTCTAAGGAAGATTGGAAATATGAAATGTATCATGGGTCACATACTCTCCTAGTCCATTATCTAAAATTGTGGAATGATTATAAGATTCAAGTGGTGGCATGTGGGAAAGGAAATCCAAAGTATTAGGATCTATTCAAATATCAGGTGAAAGATCAATAAGTATATCCTTTCCTTTATCCTACTTGGAACTTGGATGCATGTCATACTGATTATTATATCTTTAAAATTTGGCCTCAAGATACTCGTAGTGTTCATATAGGTGTAAATCTCTTGAAATATTCACTTTTATCCCTGAGTGAGAAAACTTAATACATTGGTGCAATGTTGATAGGACTACATGAATCTCATGCAACCAAGGCCTGCCTAGAAGCATATTGTATGATAACTCAAGATCAAACACTTGGAAAAGTTTAGCATGGGTTAAAGACTCAATGATAATTGGAAAAATAATGGTGCCTTGTGATTCTCTTTCCTGATTATCATATGCTTTGATAGTTATTACTTTTGGTTGGAGATCTACCATTGTGTATCCAAGAAGCTTGATGAGCTTTAGAGACACTGTGTTGAGGCCACATCCATTGTCTATAAGGACACATTTCAATTTATGTCATCATATATAAACTTATATGTATAATAGATTATTATGGAGTGGGCCAAAGGAAGATATATCACTTTGATTGAATGTAACTTATTGGGCTAGAGCCAGCTATCTAATCAAAGCTTGATATTTATCTAGAGATATGTCACTAGCAATAGTGTATTAAGTCAAAAACACTTTCAAGATGTTCTTATGGATTATTGACATTCATAGCAAATCTAAGATAGAAATTTGTGTTGGTGTCTTCTATAATTATTTCATAATATCAAACTTTTTATCTTGGTCAGTAGTGAATAGTTTATTATAAGGTTGAATGGTTGGTTAGATGACAATAAAAGTGGTGGATGGTTGTGGCCCTAGGATAGTAATCTTTGACCACTGAGTTGTGATTACATAATCAGGATAAAATATTGGACCATTATTGCTAACCAATGTTGCGAATGGTGTGGGACCAAATAAGACAAGTCTCAGTTGCTGGTACACTCATACATGGTCATGTGACAAGGATGAATTGTTGATATAAGGTCCAAAAGGGGAAGTCCTAGTTTTTTGGTTTGCTTATATGCATTCCTAGGTCAAAGAAGAATTATCCATATAATTTAGTTGAATGGTGTTGTTTAGCAATGGTCTAGGTTGATTAGTGCTTGGTATAGGATTAATAAAGATGGTATTAATGCTACCCCCTACAATATGACCAAACCTTGTTGTAGTCATGTGCATCTAAATGGTAGGTTTCTTGGTTTTTACCATTATAACATTGGTATTATCTATTGTTATATACTTTTAAGTTTTACTACTAATTTTGTTGATTTTACTAGTTCAACCTTTGATTTTGATCCTATTGATTTTGCTGATGCACTAGCCATTTTTGTTATTGTTGTTGTTATTGATTGTTTTATTATTGATAGTTGATATGTCTAGGAAAGGGGTTTTAATAAATCATAATA
Organism: Torreya grandis; assembly: GCA_037957365.1. NCBI lineage: Eukaryota > Viridiplantae > Streptophyta > Pinopsida > Cupressales > Taxaceae > Torreya > Torreya grandis. The sequence goes on along the minus strand of JARHVA010002983.1, from coordinate 490,859 downwards.
TTTTGATTGGAAGTGAAATCACCATTATCTAATTTTATCTCCCCATTCTCCAACATATTCTCAATTAAATGCTTGATTTGGACACATCTTTATAGATTATGCCTATTAACCCAATGACAGTCACAGAATTAATTTTCACAGTACCAATTAGGATAAGGAATGCCTTATAGATAATGCTTTAGTATAGGCCAAATAATTACATTAGTGATCCGAGCAACAATTCAGGGGATAATTCGGGTGATAGTTCCACCCCAATTGATGATGAAACTTTTGAGAACCATAACTTTTGCACCGTAGCTCCAACTGACTCATCATTTGAACTGTTGGAAAGATAAGAATGAGGAGAAAATCATGAGATGGAATGGATCTTTTCTTGATTAATTTTTACCCTTAAAAACCCAATGGAAGTGCCCCAAATTTCAATTTTAGTAGTGCAGTCTAAAAATAGTAAGTTTCTAAAAATAGTAATTCCTTGAATTCTATATTGTTTTAAATCTTGGAATTTGAACCACTTAATCTCCCTCAAGATTGGTGACCTTACACATCCTCCTCATTATTTAAAAATGTGTATAAATTAATAGGTAACCTGAAATTTTAAGATAGACATCTCTTCCCAGAGATAAGCATATAATTGTATTGTGATCTTGAGTAATACTACATCTCTTCTCAGAGAATTCATTATTACTATGTTATTTTTATGTTCCTAAAATATTTATCAAATATAAATTCTAAGTTTTGGATCAATTATTAGTATAAATATTATGAAATATAGATTCAATAGGTTCTCTTAGGTCACTAAAGACACAATGTGCAGGCACAGTTCTCCTAGGAGGAGGGGTTTGTAATGGTAAAGGCTACTATATTTTTTGTGCAAGTTTTGGTTATTGTGCTTGCAACATTGGTTAGAGAGTTTTATAGGTAGGATTAAGTTTAAAAGGTGGTGTGGATGATGTTTTCATATTTTGGGCATGACGGGATTCAGTAACTCCATTTCCTACAACATTCTTATTATGGTTGAATTACTTTGATCTTTCTTGGTTATTGGCCTATGTTGATTTCAATGTTTATACTTGAATAGGATGTTGATGTTGGCCATTTCCTTGATTAGTAAATTGATTTTGATTAGTTTAATTAATCTTGATTACTCCTTTATTGATAATTACCCACTCAATCAACAAACCTTTATCAATGATCTCTTTGAACATATGTACACATTATAGTTCCAAATAGTAAGCTATCTCACTATGCAAATTTTTAGTAACCACATCATCTAATTGTTTATCTAGTAAATTTTGAGTGAAATGGCTTGTAGGAGCTCTTCATCACTATAAATAACTTGTAAAACTCTCACCAACTTTTTTCTTTGCTTACGTTAAGTCCACTAATGAAACATCATGCTCAAAATTATAGGAAAAGTGTTGCACAAATTTATTAGAAATATCATCAAAATCCATTACTGATTTCTTAGGAAAATTTAAAAACCACTCCAAGGCTTGTCCAACCAAAATCCTTGGAAATAAAAATAAAAGGTATATGTCACTATATGCCATTGGTTGACATACAACAAAGAATTCAATCAAATGAGCCTTAGGCTCACCTTTCCCTTTGTATTTATCAAATTTTAGTGGTTCATATTTTAGAGGAAATGGTATCTACAAATATTCCATGTTGAATTTATAGGAACACATCATCAGGTTTAAACTTTTTAATTTGTTTCTCAGCTTGAATGGTAGCAATTGCATCCTTTATCTATTATAATTCTTGGGATAAGAAACTGGAAGGAACATTGGTTTGAGGGAGAATATTGGTTTGGGTAGATGGTTGAGAGGTCACAAGTGAGACACTTTGACGAAGGTATGATGGAGATACCTATTGGGGTATATTGATTTGGTTGGGGAATGGACAAAAAAATGCATATATGGATTAAGATGTGCATAAAATTGCATATTTTGTTGCATGATATTCTAGTTTGGGTTGGTGATAAAGGTTTGACTTGGAGGATTTTATGGTTGGGATGGAAGGATATAACTATACTATTCCTACTATGGTTAAAAAGGAACATGTTCCTAAGTAATTGAAACTTGTTTTTGAGTGGGTACTTGTGGACCAAAACCCTACCTCTAAATTTGGGGCACATTTTGAACCAATAATTATCTATTAGGTACTTGATAAACATAGAGACATCCTTATTTCATGAATTCATGTGAGGAAGTGTAATCATATTATAGATTCAGCATTTATCACTAGCTAATATTTGCACATTGTTAACTAGTCATTGCTTGGTTTTGAATCTATATTAGTCTATGACTGAAAATGTATATTCGTCATCACATGGTGAGGTAGAACATTAGTTGCCCCTAATGGAGGTGGAAATGTATTTGTCCTCTATTACATTGATACATTAGATTATGTCTATTATTTGTGGAATACTACTCACTACTTTTTGAGGGGGAGTAGGATTCATCACATTCTATCATTCAAGCATGATATTGGCCATTATTTTAATACCTAATCCCATTGGTTATACACTTGAGGAAGCATCTAGTTCAGGTTGGGGTTTAGAAACTCCTATTCCCTGGTATGATGATCTACTCATGGGATTAACTATAGGCACATGTTGTTCGCTAATTTTGTGTGCATTAGTACCACTTTAATCAAGATTGGATGTTGTTTGCACATTATCCACTATATTTAGCTTATTATTCTGTGTAGAGGCCAAAGACACTTATTCAATAATGGGCATATGCATCAAGTTATCTATCAAATTAGTTTGTATGAATGGGTCAGAACTTAGATTCTCTTTTCCAGTTAACTCTATCAACACTCCTATTAAAGGAACTAGGTTAATAAGAGGCTTACTCACCATGTTCATTTGATTGAAATCATGTGCAAAATTTAGGTAAGTTTCATATGATATTTTTATTTGGTTAAAGTGATCTTCCATGATTTTTTTCCTTGATTAGATATATCAGGGTCTTGATATGTCATTTGGACTAGAGCCATAGGATTGTTAGACGAAGCCTGTTGATCATAAATGTGGGGCACTCTTACTAGACTTGGTAAATTTCCATGGGGGAAGTCTGCTAGAAACTTGTCCCCTACCTCTATATCACTAACCAAAATCTCATCTTTGTTCTCTAACAAATATCTCTCAAACAAAAATGGATCATACATAGAAGTTGTAGTAGAATATGACTATTGAAGAATTGGCTCATTTATTATGGGTATTATAGCTAAGTATTACACATTTTATTCTTGGTCTTATTCTAAATAAGGTGGTATGTTAACCAAATAGTTATCCATTAGATCTTAGCTTTGTACCCCTGATTGAGTATTATAAGAGGGATTAAAATCCATCTCATAAGCAATATCATTTGCATAGGGGTCTTGCACCATTTCTTCATGTGCAACCACATTACTAATCCATGGGTTGTACATGATTCCACTCTGAGTGTAGGAACACATGTTGGGATCCATAGTCAATGTTTTGTGATAAACGGTCAAAGAGTTATAAAAACTCTAAAAAGGATAGGATCTAAAGTAGATGATGTTCCAATTTGGTCTAGACTCATCAAAAGGATCAAAAGTTTTATGCAAAGATTTGTGAAGAAATAAGCTAGCATGAAGTGTCTAACATTTCACTGTTCACACAAAGATAAGCAAGTAAATAGATCCAAAAAAAAAATTCCAAACTCTAAGGTCAAAGTGTTTCAAATCAGTCTAATCTAAAAAATTTAAAATCTGCTACGTCTTTTGGCCAAATATGGTATCAAAATCTAGGCTCAAACAAGGCATGCGCTAAGACTCTTGGCCAAACAATGTAAAATGCTAGACTTTGAAAATAGATGAAATTTTTAATCTAACAGATTTGAAACACTTCTAAAAAATACTAGGCATTTGATTCTTGGACATGAAATTGATTAACTAGGTATAAGGTATGAAACAAAAGTCACTTTACCAATAGTTTATTTTTTCACAAAAATGGTATAAAACTTGGTTCTTTTGACAAATAAACTAAACAAAAGTGAGAACTATAACTATGCTTTAGACAAATGATCACAAAAGTATACTTGAATTAGTTTGAAAATGTAGGAACAAATTTGAAACTCTAAGTAAGAGGGTTTATGAAACAATATTTAAATTTTTTTTGGGAAATGTAATGATGTTATACTACCCAAAATGTGTGACAAAATAGTTTATTTCAAATACTCTCTAAGGCAAAGATATTTTCCCACAATTTTAATAGCATAACACTACCTTTCTTGACTCAAAATGTTGTGGAGCATAGACTCAATGTGTAAGTGTTTAGCACAAAAAGGCTTAAGTCTATCAAGTGATGATAATGATTATATATCTTAAATGACTTTCAACCCAAATTGGAAATTAAACCTAAGTTCCATCAAGTTTAGTGAAAATAGTGAACCCACTTAACACATTAACCCTATGAACTTGTAAAGGTGCAATTTCAAATTTAGATTATAAGTGAAGGACTTAAACAACTTTGGTAAAGGTCTGGACTCAATTGGGTAGCATAACTACACCAAAGTGGATGATATGACTCTCAAGCTTTTGATGAACTTTTGAACAAGGCAAATTGATGATCTCATGCGGGCATCATAACACGTCTGTGTTTAAAGGAAAATTAGGACTATGTGTTTGGTTTTTATTATTTATTTACACTAAGTTTTGACTTTGAACATGACTTTAATCTAAGACAAGACCAACTAATTAATCACTCTTAGATCCTAAACTGACAAGGTTTATTGGTATTATTAGAATCTATCAATATACATTATTTAAGAGGATTTTAAATGTTCATTAAAAAAGTAAATGTGCATTATATAATATGGTTTTTACACCCTGCCTTCTCTCAAATGACAGTACTATGACATGGACCTTGAGGCACACTTACACCAATAATACTTCCATAGAAAGTAGGTATTTGTCTAAGATCTAACAAGTTTATAAATACTCTATGGGAATCAATTGCACAATAACTTTCATGCCAAATAATGCAAAATAAAAGCATGAATTTTGGGTCTGTATCACTTGGATTGTTACAAAAAGGTCTAATCCTTTTTGCAACCACTACATCTTGTTGTTTGCTTAGTGTAGTGTGATGTCCAAAGTACCACTACGTCCCATGTACAACTCTAAAGGATCCAAATGAATTCAATGTTATGAGGTGAAACCTCAAGTTAAAACCTCCCTAAAGAACTTTTGGGAGGTGATAAAGTCCCCCTCACAAGCCAAGTTTACATAAAAATAAAGAAAGCATGAAAGTAGAAAGACTTTAGGGTCATTTTCTAGGTCACCCAAACTTTGACGAGTTTTTGGGGAGTGCTTTAGATGACTTTATTTCTAAGCCTTGGACTATGCTACTTGTAATAGGAATGGCACTTTTGATTCCAAGGGTTACCTAAAGGGGACAAATGGAAGAGCATACACGTAACATTACTCTTTTTGACAAATAAAATATAATCTAAATAACAAAGTAAATACAAAAAGATTCTTAAAAAGGTGAGTTCATTTTTAAGCCCAAATGAAATATTTGGTGGTGTTCATTTGACCCCTTGGTCTTAGTTGTAAACTTTGAAAGCATTCACCAAAATCATCTAAATTCTTTGTTAAACACCAAAACAAGGTTCCTGATTGATTTTTAAACATGTAAAAGGTGATATAAACATGTTTTGAGCAAATATCAAGCTTGTTCATGTAGCAAAAATGTCAGCATGTCCTTTATCATTAAAGCTCTTTTTAGTTTGAAATAATGAACTTTGGAAAAAGAGCTCTGGGGTCTATGTTTTAAGAAAAACATAGTGACTGGCATCAATTATATACAACTAACAATGGTTACTTTGGATAACCAATGTCAGTTATCTAACTAACATTGGTTTTACCAATGTGACCATTGCAATAGGTATGTAACTAATGTTGGTTTTGATAACTGATGTGGGTTAAGCTATGTAACTGATGTCGATCTTACTTGTTGATGTCAGTTATTATGTAAAACTATGGCAAACAAAAATGACAAAATAAAGTTAGAAAATCAATTTGTAAGAGTTTTAAGGGCCCAAATAAATATTTTAAAGTTACAAAATGATATTATTTAGGTGTGAAATGCATTTAGTCCCACCAGGTGTGCCATTATGTGGTGTAAGAATTTGACTCAAGAGAGGATGGTTAGTATGGTGTTAGTTCTAAAATGAAAACAAAATGGAAGAAACACACTAGTATCATAACATATTTAAGCCTAGACACTAAGGAGAGATTAGTTTTTAAAAAAAATGACAACACAACTAAAATTTAAGAAATAGAACATAAGAATTCCTTTACCTTCCTTTGATGCTCTAAATGCCTTTGTAGTAGTGGCTTTCTCAATTTGTGCTCATGAAGTTCTTGGCAATGGAAGCTTGGATACCTCCATCTCTCCTTAGCACCTATGGATTATGGCTTGGATTGGCTTGAAATCAATTTGGCATGGTAACACTAATTACTTGAAGCTTTTGGAACTAATCCTATATTATAACTTTGCATTATCAAGTCTTAGAAATGACGTTCATGGCCTCGTTATTTATAGATTTTTAGATTTGATCAGAATTAACCTAAACCATCCATCTCAAGATTGAGATGTGTGGTTAAGGATTAATTCAGTTTTTGGAATTAAGTTTTTAATTATCCTCATCATGAAATTGGAAGAAGGGGCAATTAAGAGGCATGGAAGGCATGAATCCTAATATTTGTGGCATTTATGGCCTAGGGATGTCTTTACAAGAAATGAAGTCACCTAATGATGAAAATATTCAATATTCATTTCTAAAAACAAGTATTAAATAAGTTTCCATAGAATTATTAATTAGGCCATGATTTGGATCAATTATCTCTTAAGCATGATTAAGCACTTTGTGCACAAATCACTCAAATTGATCAAAATGCCTTATTATTGGTCCAAATTTTGATTGGATTTGAACTAGAAGGTGATGTTAGATGTGTTGGATGTGTTATCCCATTTAGGATGTTACCAAAAACAAATAATGAAGGCATGCATTTTGTGCAGAAGGTTTGATAGGAAAGAGCTATCCAGAGCACCCAAGTACAAATTTAGCAATTTGACTTAGAATAATCTAATCAAATTCAATTGGCCCATAAATTTCCTTGCCCCATTTAATGATACCCTATCCAAAATTAGCACTTGAATATGTTATTTTCACATCATTTAGCATGTTTTAGTGTTTTAGGCCAAATTATGCATTTTGGGTGTAAATTAGACAAAAACTTGATTAGAGGTTATCGGTGGCCAATTTTAGGTGTCTACAGTGTGTATAACATTTGGAATCAGCCATTTGATGTTAGAATTTTTTATGCCATGTTTTATCATAGACCATTTGGAGATACAAATCTATTTTAAGACCATTGTTTGGAGATATAGCTCCATCCTATTTTTACCATGTTAGACCAAGTTTGAACCCTTTATCTTTTTAGACATTATTTTTCAAAGTTTGTATAACCCTAGAACCTCTTTGTTTCATATCTTTCTTTATTAATGTGGATATGTCTAGCTACACTTCTGGTGGAGTCACATACAATCCAAGCTATGATATAATGTATGCACAAATTGATTACAATCGTGACCTATTTGAGGAATAAAGTCAAAATCCTATTTACAATCCAAATCAAGTTACCAACTAGGATGATATGGTTTTTGAGGAGGATTTAGATGCTTTGGCTTATATGAGAATCAAGCTCCACAACACCCAACCATTTCTATATTAGGACCTCATCCTTTAGTTTGTGTGAGTAATTAGGCTCCACACTGCCCTAGACTTATCATTCTAGGACCTCATTTTTTGGCTTGTGTGAGTAATCAAGATCCACAACACCCTAGAATTATCATACCAAGACCTTGTCCTTTAGCTAGTACAAAAAACCAAGCTACATAATACCCCATCCATATCATTTCAAGACTTTGTCTTTTGGCTCACAATAACAACCAAGCTTCAAAATACCCTATCACTACCACTCTAAGACTTCATCTTGTAGATCATGTGAGAAGTAATGATCCATAATTACCTAAAATTATCCAACCATTGACCATTCTTCATCTAGTGTCAATCATTCCCCACTTTAGAAAACCCCAACCAATCTGATCATAACCTTAGCCAATCTAATCAAAACTCCAATCAATATGATCACAACCTCAACCAATTTGATCAAAACCTTAACCAAACCAATAAAAAACTTGACCAACCTAGTCATAACCTATCTGACCAATCCAATCAAAAGTTATCCAACCAATCCAATCCCAAACAATCCAATTAAAACCCCAACCAATCCAATCAAAACTCTAGCCAATCCAATCACAATCTTAACCAATCTAATCAATACCTCAACTAATCTAATCAATACCTCAACCAATCCAATTATTACCCTAATCAAGCCAATTAATACCCCAACCAAGCCAATCAGTACCCTAACTTATCTGATTAGTATGCCAACTGAGTCAATCAGTACCTCAAGTGAGATAATCATTCAAAGACCAAACTATATTCAAAACTGGTGTTCTACAACCAATCATAAATCAAGACTAAGAAAAATAATCAATCCAAAATGTTTTTATTGAACCAACCATTTATGACAAGTCAACCTATGAAGAATCACCTATTGATCCTATATCTATTATTAAGGAGTCTCACTTTGATAAACTAGTCTTTATGGAGCCCATTATGCCATCATAGGTTGTTTTTTGTCTAATACCAAGTATTCAACATAACATAGTTATCATAACATCCATACCAGTTGAAGAATCAAAATTAGAGTCAATTTTTATTCTTGAACCAACATCAGTCTCGACATTAGATTCAAATTCCATTGAATCTGAATGAGAATATGTTCATGGGTTTTACAATATTGGTTATGCATGACTTGAAGATCAATTTGAATACATTTGTGATCCTTCTACAATTTTTAAGGATGATTACTTTATCATTGACATAATTTTTCCTAGTGTCTTCTATGAGCATTGTGTAGGCAATCCCCATTCCATTACCATTCCATAGGCCATTACGACCAACCAACATAACCATTATATTAACCTTCCATCTCTTACAAGTGTCTATTTGGAGCCATTATATTAACCTTCCATATTTTTCAAGTGTCTATTGGGATTGATATAATCACACCTTGTTGAACTACATCCATGGAAACATATCATTTGAAGAACAATAACGAGGCCAAGACCCAAATCATGTAGACGAACACTCTCCTAGTGAAACCTTTTTGTAGGTGCTAGAGATAATCAAAGTTCAAATTCAGCATCTTCTAGTGAACCCTTTTTGAAGGTTCTAAAATAAAATCAAATTAAAAAAGATAACATTCCATAGTGAAGCCTTTTTAGAGGCACTATGGGACAATTAAGAAAAATTCATGGAAGAAACCTTATTGAGGTGCCAATGGCTGAGCACAAAAGTCCTTCACTACTTGATGAAGACAAAATCAAAGACCAAATCCAAAAAGTTTCTAATCTATATCCTAATCAAATGGTAACTACTTTTTGATGTCTAAAATTCTCACACTAGGATAAATAGCCTCCTATGGGAAGCTTTACAAGTGTGGGACTGAGTATGGTCTATAAAGAAACCTTCAATACTTTAGAATTTGACTCTTCATTCAAAGTTGGGGGTGAAAAGGGGAGAGATAAATGTAAATAAATCCAAAATAAAACTAAGGTGATGCACGAAGAGATTTAGCACTTAGACTATAATTGCATTAAAAAGATCAAACCCTTAAACACTATAGACCTTAAAGGATCATACAACATGAATTAAGATCTATAATGAAAGCAAATATCGATACTATAGAAGTAGAAGAAAAGAGATAAAAAACAAAGATAATTTCCCATGTATATTTACATAGTATATGACATCATCTTCATTATTAGATGGATAAATGAATACAAAAGGCCTCTAAGGCACATATAAAACATCCAGTCAAACCTATGAGGGGAACCTTTTAAGGTCAAAGAATGAGAAAATGCTAACTACTATTACTTCTATTCTATCAAAAATGGTGGTATATAAAATATATAATACAAGAAAATGGTAACTATCCCCCTCCAAAAGGAAAGAGCCTATAATATATAGGTCATGGAAATGACACTTAGAGATCCCAACACTTATGCCCATGATGATGTCATTATAACTAAAAGAGGAACTTGAGATTATGAGTGCAGTTAGCCTCCAAACCCTAGATATTACATAACCACTCTATCTTTTTAAGGTCATAATACTCAAGAGAAATTTAGTGATTTCATGCATAGATCTCTGGAGTTGTCTTTGATATGCCACTAGGGAGGGGCATCCACTTACCTTAGCCAATGGCATAACTCCTTGCTCTGATAGGATAACCTTTTCATTTGAAGAGTGTGAGGCTACCACATGGAAAGTCTTATCTCTTTATTGTTATAACTAACTAATGGGTCCCCTTTAACCTTCTCTAGCCAATGGTACTACTCTAAATTCTAACAGACCAAAACTACTCTTGGATTGTGTGGGGTTGACACATGTTAAACCAGCACTCCACCAAGTGAAAAGGGCACTTCTTTGGCAAGGTTGAGTGCACGGGTCCCATGTGTAAAGAAGACACTCCTCTTGGGGAAAGTTAGGCATCCCTTTAAAAATTAAGCATGAAGGTACCACATTTTAGAACCATGTTCACCAAGGAAATGCCTCAATAAGGCTAGTTCATTTACCGACTGGACAATAGCACTACTTGGAGGTTTAACCCAAAATAAAATGTATTTGAAGAGCATGGGGTTACCACATGTTGAGTAGGCACTCCACTTGAGTGAAATAAGAGCCTCTTTGATCCATATGAGTGTTAGGCTACCATGTGGAAGAAGAAGATGGAGGTTGATACTTAGGCAAAATTTCAAAAAGGGCCCCTGAGAGAGGAAAAGGCCAAAAGGAGAACTATTAGAAGGTGTCAAGAAACTACTAGATACATTAAGTGAGATTGAATCCAAATATGAACTACTCCAAAATATCAAAATGTGAATTTTTATCCATAGTTCTTGGTGACTCATAAGGGTTTCCACCTACAGATGAGAGAACCAAAACTCTATTATGTAGACCAGTCGATGTAAACTTATAAAATATGAGGAAGGCTCAAGAACCTAGAATTTTTTAAGAGCCACCTATAAAGGCACCCACTCTTCCTCCTTGGGTTGGGTCTTCTTCTTGAGAGCCTTGAAATCTCTATCCATATCGATAATCTTTTTGAAGGAGATGCTTCCCAAACCTTGAATAACTACCAACATTTGAAACTCAAGTTGGGCAAGTGGTTACTATATTTTTTCCACATCAGAGACACTAGGTGACTAACCAAGAGATATAAAAATGGTATGGTCATTCTAATTTTGTTTTAGTAGTACTTTGATCTAGTCTTTAAGGAGTTAGACTAGTTATTCAATGTGCCCCCACCTATTTTATACCACCTACTCTAAGGTATTAAATAATTCCTTGCACTTGTTGGCTTCCTTATTACATCTAAAAAACTCATGAACTTTTACTTCCACCTACCTTCGGTTAATCACCCCCATTGTTTACATTGTTCACTTGAAACATTAGAAATATTTTATATGAAGAGCTATAAATCCAAAACCTTGGGAGCCATTAAGGTGATGACCAAATCAATAGATGCACTCACTTGTGATCTCAAGTGCTACAAGTCCATGATGAAGGTGAGGGTCAACTTCAAGTTTATGGTTTCACCCTTGATCCTCTACCAATAATATTTGTATAGTTGTTGGACCATAATGAAAAAATTTGTGTCCTACAGATGGGTGGTAAGGTCATTCTTTAATTTCTCAATCTATTGGTCCTTGATTGAGTATTCTTACTATACATGCTACTATAATTATTAAAAATCATAATTAGAATTAGAGAGCTTTTGGTGTGTCTATGCCACTTTAGTCTCTTTTTCTTATAGGTTGGTTTCAGTAGCCACTCATAAATTGGCTTCCACTTGAAATATATCACTAGAGATGTGGTTCTAAAGATATGACCTTGCTTTGTTGAGCTTCATGTCTGTGGCCTTAGCCTTATGAGTAAAGAGATTAACCATAACCTTTTATTTGGTGATCTCCAGCTTGATCTTTTCTAGCTATTGGGTCACCTTAATGTAGTATGTGGTTACAAGCTTCTATAGTCATATAAAATGTAAAAATTGGTAACTTTAGCATGGCTAATAAAACCCAACCCATAAGTCCCTCTTTCTTGCCCTCATGAGCCTCATAGGCATCATTTTCACTGATTCCTAGTCATCCATAGCCTTCTAGGCTTGATCCTACCTAAACCAGACCCCTCTTTTCATGGAGTATCTTGTAGACACCGAAATCGTGTCTAACCCTAGGTCATCCTCCCTCTTGGTCCATTCCTAACCCATTACTAAAACATGCACTTACTAATTTAAAAATAATAATTTATTATTAATATCCTCCCCTTTGACACATCACCTATAACACCTCGCCTGACACCTCGCCTTGGACTATTTCCCACCCTATGACTCACCAAAGACCTATTCTTACTTCTTTCTAATTGCATAACCAACTCTCGTGTGTATTTAGCCCAACCATTGACAATTCTCCAACAGGTAGTGCACTTGGCAGATGGAGAAGGCTCTTTTACTTGTTCTCCACCCGCTGACATCGGTCAAATGTCGGCCGACGCCGGTGGGATCACCAACATCGATTTTACTTAAACCAAAATTTCTAACCTTTGGAAGGATGGAATCACAAACCATTAATCTCTGGAGCTAATCACGAATCTCGAGACCTCTTCCAAAAAAATAAAGTTCTCGTGCTTTTGCTTTCTAGTGTTCTGGCTTCTTGTTTTCTCATAGGGATTAGCATTCTTGATAGCATTTTCTAGGCACTGAGGTCTTGCATCAGACATTCTGCACAGGGATTGCACGATATCTCCATCACTAGCGATAGTGGAAACACAGCTTTTGCAACTTTGCCAACTCATGTCATAGCTAAGTATTTGTACTATTTTTATTTCAGTGTCATTTCAAATATATTAGCATTCTGTCTACTGTCTATTCCAAACATCCTTGACCCAACCTTCCCTATTCTTCCTGGAGAGGCTAAAAAGCCTTCTCTCACCCCTTATTCCCTTTTCTTTACCTCTGACACTCCTTTAGTCTCTCTTTAGACAACACCCTCTGTCCAATCAACTCAGCACAAGCTATCAGAGACCTACAGACCATCTTAAGACCAATCTAATTAGCCTGACTAAATTGCTTCACGAAAAGGTTGAAAGGCCTTTTTCCTGCCCCTTACCCCTTTTCCTGACAACATACCCTCTGCCTTAGTTCTTATTTAATATTCTATCTACTATTTTACCATCCCAAACAAACTCCCTGACTCACAGACAAGACCACAGTTCATCTTGCAGACCAGAAACTAGACCTGTAACCCATCCCTGGCCATTACCCCGACCGACCTCATCCATTTCCCCTTTCGACGTCGACAGTCTAATCGATGTTGGTGACTTCCTGATCGACACTGGCAATATCACCAATGTCGGCGACTGTGTTAAGCAGATTGTAGCTTATCAGGTATGCATTTGCTTTCAGTTCTTTCTTTTCAGTCTTTTATTATTTCTCTTTTCTGTCTCTATCATATTCTATTTTAATAGTGGATTGTCATCCTCCAAGAAGCCTTAGCGCTTCTAGGACCAAGCTTTTTCTTGACAATCCACCCTCTTATCAGCTAACATTTTTCATGTTTTAGTGTTTGTCTCTTTCAGGTGTCATCCTCCACAACCAAAGAGGAGTTCTCACAATGTCTGGATAACAGTGTGCATGAATACATCCAGGTACATACAAGCCTTGACCATTTCCTTAAGTTTCTCATTTTCTCTCTTTGAATGTGAAAGCGAAATAGCGTAGAAACATTCTAGCACGCCCGGTGGGACCCTTAGGGCCTTCCTTGGGTTCCTTTCCTTGTTTTTTCATTTAGGTGCATTAGGTTTCTCCCTCTTCACCTCTTTCTTCTTTTCTAAAAGACATCATAAGTAGGAATAAAAAGAACTTTTCTTTCTTTTCTTGCATTTCTAGACTAGTCAAAAATCATATTCTTCAACCCTTTCTCAACTTATTTTCATTCCAACTTAACATTTCGACTTGGGGCTTAAAAAAACATTGCATTCCATTTCTACTTGCTTACATTTCTTAGTCCACACTTAGTAATTAATAAACCACATATTGAATTAATCGTAGATCACTTGATGTTACACAACCAAACCACGTGCACTAAATAAAACATCAAACTCACCTGAGACAAGGCCCGACTGGGATTTCATCACCCAGCGGATACCTTACCCATCTCGGCGATCCTACTTAGATTTCACCACCAAGGGGAAAGCCCACTCTGTTCTCTGGCAGAGTCTAAACTATAGGGAAAGTATATTTTGGCTAAGTGAGACCAGCTTACCACTAGAATCGTGAAGTGAGGGGAGCTTGCTCCTTAGCACCAGGCTAAGTACGGAACCTAACACAGACTTTTGAGTGCCTAAACATACCTAAAACCATCTTTAGACTACCTCTTCTAGGACCCTTCTAATAGCCAACCTCCCCAAACATCACTTTAAGGCATAAGCCACACAATCCTAATAAAATTATTTCTAGGGATTTAACGCTTAAGATCTGCTTGTCCTCATCTTATTTTCTATTTTTATCTATTTTTTTTGAGCTGGTAAGGACGTTGTCTTCTTTATTTCCAATAACTTTTAAATTTTTTAAGTTTTTGGAAAACACAGTAACCGACATCAATTTTGTAACCGACGTTGGCAATTTTTCTCCACCGGCATCGATTATCTGACTGACATCAGTAGACTTCTTCATCGACATCAGTTTTCGTATCGACGTCAGTCACTGTCTAATCTTTTTTTTCCCAAAAATAGCAAGCTTAAAATCCAACTTTCTTGCTATCTAAACACCCATTCTGAGTTTCTAAAATTGAAAAAACACAATTTTCTGAAACTTGACCCTTTCTTGCCTTGAATGGTTTTGACACGCGGTCAAACCAAGGCTCTTCTTGACCATGCTAGGCAACAACTGCTTCCACCTTCACCATCCATAACCAGTCCTATAATGGAGTTCCACTCAGAGACTGAAAGAACTCCTACTCGCCCAACCCTGCCCCAGACTCTTATTATCCCAGAAGGGGACCAAGATTTCACATGATTCTTGGACCTCAATGTCAAAGCCTTGCAGCACTATCTCATGCATAGCCAAATGTGAGACTCCCTAGGCAACCCAATCTATGGGATGCCGACTTCCTTAGTTGAGACAAGGATCACATCAACAACATCTACAATTCAACCTATAGACAATCAAGCCAACACCTCGACTAATAACCCAACCGTGTCCTACCTTCAAAATTTAACCTCTCTTTCTAGACCTACCTCCATGGGGGTTCTGGTACCCCCTCAACCTCAAACTACTCAACCAAATCCTACATCTTTCCAAAACCTAGTGGTCTCTATCCCCCCTACTCTTGCACCTATCAACACAAGAGTAACTGTATACCCTTCAACAAGTGTGGCTACTCCTCAACCATCTTTGACGGCCCCTATCCAACTTGTGCCTACCAACCCCATAACACAAGTTCCCTTGGCTTCAACTTTCACCCCGATAACTAGCTACCCATATGTTACATCTACGCAACCAACCACGTCATATGCCCCTCTTAATATCTTTCAAGCACCTTATAATCTAGGGGGCGTTCAACCCACCAATTCGTCAGTAGATATCATCAAAATGCTGATGGATAAGATGTCTAGCCTAGAGAACTCCATTTTTGGCTCACACAATGCTCTCTCATATGAGCAAATTTTTAATGAGCCCATTCATCCTTCCATCCCAATTAGACCATATCCCAGCTAGTGGGAACTTCCTAAATTTTCTCACTTTCAAAGCAAGGAAGACCCACAACAACACTTACGAGCATTTAGACATGCCTGTTACCTTATTGCCCATGATGATGCATTACTCTTACACACGTTTCCTATGTCTCTCTTTGGTGTTGTGCTTGACTGGTACAGCTCTCTTGCCATCCATTCCCTCTTCACATTTACATAGCTGGCCCAGCTCTTTCTTGAACACTTCTCCATTAACATCACCAAGAAGGTCTCGATCACGGACCTCTATTCTATCCACCAATTTGAGGATGAATCTATAGCTGACTTCGTTGCTCACTGGAGAGGCCTCATCAATCAACTCTCCTTTTCCTTACCCCAACCCAAACTTATTAAACTTTTCTCCTGAGCCTATGCCAAACATATTTCTTCCACCTTACGGGTTCAGACCTTTCGCACCTTCGACGAAGCCTTAACGATGGCCCACAAACTTGAATTACGTGCCATCGAGGAGAATAAAGTCAAGTTGCGGAGCAAGAATCCCAACTCTAAGATCAATGACTCCTCTTCTTCTAAACCTTCATCATCCAATCCTAAGTCTAAAGCTTCAGCTAATGCTATAGTCATTAGACCTTCGTCCTCTTCAACCAATCAGCCTGAGCCATCCACATCTCAGAGCGCCACCCACCAATTCCAGTAAAGATACGTACAATGACAGTATACTCCTCTCAGAGAATCATACGCGTCTATGCTAAAAAACTTGTTAGAGAGGGGATTCTCAATCTCCCCCAGATCTGACCACCTCCACAATTTGATCCCTCACGTGCCATCCCTACGTGGTATAGGGAAAATAACTTCTACAATTACCACCGTGTCAAAGGTCATGACACGGGTAACTATAAGACCTTTAAAAACATAATCCAAGACATGCTTGAAAAGGGTGACCTCGTCCTAGATAATCCCAATGCACCTCCTAATCAGGGCATCGACATCTTCAAGCAACCATTCCCCAATCATCCACCGACCCAAAACAATGTCCAGACCTTGATTGACAACACTCATGAACACAACATTCGAACAGTCAATACGGTCTCACCCTTCATCCCTAACCAACCTCAAGAGGTTAGTCCATCTATCAGTCCATCACATGTGGACAAACCTCTTTCTCTGGTTAGTTCTCCATCAACCTCTCTCATCTTGGAGGATGCCTCAACCTTACCGGCACCACCGGTCTCACCATCCTCCTTTCTGCTGCCTATGGAGGACCCGGCCCTTCCTACTCCTCAACTGCAAGTGGAGGGCACCATCATTCTTGCCCTTTACCCGCTTGAGGAGCCACATTCTCCAGTTCCTTCTCCACCAAGAGAAGAACCTGACTCTCCATCTTCTTCGACCAATGGCAATCCAATTATAACTCCTACACACCTTGGGTCTGAGACTACTGTGACACCTAACACATTTTCAGCTCCGTAACCACTCACATCTTCTAAAAGACCGAAGTCTCATCCTACAACTTCCCAACCATTCTCTCGATTAGTAGAGAAATTAGGACTTCTCCAACCAAGGAAAGTGGAACATCAAGCATTATGGGAGCAACTCAAAGCTCCTCATCTTACTCAGCCTATCTCATCTCATGCCACTAACTCTCTTGTGACAAAATCCCCCAAAGTCTTTGACATGAATCAGACTTCCACTTTTAAACCTTTGAAACATCAACCATTCATATCAAAACACAAACCCTCATCTACCCCATCTAAACTGCTCAAGTCACTCGGCATTCGCCCTATCTCTACCCTCACTCACCCGCAAGTGAAGGTGGACTTAGACCAGACCTCGACCAATAATAGTCTTCCAACCAAGTCAAAGAAGACTACCAGACCACAAAAGTAAACCCCTCCTCCACCATCAACATTACCTTCCATTTTAGGCCCTCATCCTTCTACCTTAATCAGAGTGCTCCCTACTCTGACCCTTAACCAAAACAAATTACCTCCATTACTTCCTTTGCCAACCACAAGTCTACCCCTTCTCAAAAATTTGTCACCTCTCATGAAGAAAGTGTCGTCTTCACATGTGGTCGCACCACCAACCCAAAAGGTGGTACAGAAGCCTTCTTCAACACCTCCCAAGCAAAAGTCACCGGCGCGTCATGCATCAACAGGCATGGACCCCTTAGTAGGTTCATATGCTTTGATATTACACCAACTTTTGCAGACTTCTAGCATAACCCTTCCATCTATCAAGCCATTCCAACCCCTCGAGTCAAAACCTTCCTGGTTTGACGATACGAAGATTTGCTTATACCATCGTACGCCAGGACACGATACTGAGACTTGTTGTGCCCTCAAGGCAGTCATTCACCGCTATATGGAGAAAGACACTCTTCTCCTTGAGGACACTCTTGACCGACCCTCGACACCTTCCCATCCAACCTCTTTAACCACATCAACATCTCACCAGCAAGCCATAACCCCTTCTTCACCTCCTATCTTTGAAATCAATGCTATCCACATGACCACTAGGTCACAAAAGGACAAGGCAAAAGAAAAATTTGCTATTCCTTGGACCTATCCTTTTGTCTAGTCACCTCAACCACCAAAACCCAAGATTTCCATCTTAGGTGCATCCCAACCCCCTTCTTCAGAGGTAATCAAAGACTCTATGATAAAACAACTTCACCAAACGCCTGTGAAGATGACCTTGTATGACCTTATCCAAAGCTCCCCCCAGCATCGTCAAGCTCTAATCAAAGCCTTACAAGCAGCAAAGGTCCAACCTGAAGACCCTCAACCACTAGCTGCCCTAGTCCATTCTTTATCCCCCATCGCCTCTATTACTTTTAGTGATTCTAAAATTCCTACCTCTACCTTAGAAGATCAGGATGCTGCTCTTTTCATCACAGCCTACGTTGATCGAACCTGCATTAAGCGAGTTATGATTGATGGGGGTGCCAGCATTAATATCATTTCTACCCACACTTTTGATTAATTAGCTCTTCCCAAGAATTACGTATCAAAAATTGGCGCAATCCTTATATCCTTTAATGACACCACCGCTAACACTATTGGCACTGTTGTCCTCCATATTTGCATTGGTCCACACACAATCTCAGAGCTCTTCTACATCATTGAGGGAGAATTCCAATATAACATGCTATTAGGACGACCTTGGATCTGTGCCATGGCTTGCGTCCCTTCAACACTTCACCATTGTGTCAAATTTGAACATGACAAACAAGTCCATGTCA
Source organism: Torreya grandis (assembly GCA_037957365.1). NCBI lineage: Eukaryota > Viridiplantae > Streptophyta > Pinopsida > Cupressales > Taxaceae > Torreya > Torreya grandis. The sequence goes on along the minus strand of JARHVA010002983.1, from coordinate 471,692 downwards.
TTCCTGCCGACCCATCCCCTTTTAAGACTTGTAAAACAACCTATCAACCAAATGACATTCTTATTCCTCTCAAGGCACCAACCCAAACATCATCTCCATCCGCAGAAGCGTCAACTAGTACACAAACAGCGGTTGCCATTACATCACCCTCTCAAGTAACAACCAAGGACCCCATGGGCAATATCTTCCAAAGACTTTCACTTGGGGAATATTGCTTACTTACTCTAGACATGTTCCAGACTCCTCAAGAGTATGGACAGCTTCATCAAAATCCAAGCTATGATCATCGAATCGGAATGGTCATTCCTTATGGTCCTCCTAGCCTTCTAACCAATCTCATCTATGGGGGGCTGGATCAAGCTCCTACTGACGGGAATCCTTCCTCCTCACCTCAACTATTCACATCCAATTTCTCCTTTCTTGGCAATCCCACCTTCGCACATACCTACCTTTATAGGTGTGCATGGAAGGGTTTTGGCTTTGGGCAATACAAACAAGGCTCCCATCGGCCTATCGAACCACCTAATGACGATAATGCCAAGAAACAATATGGAGTGGGTTTCCAAGAACCCACTGAGGCTTCCACAAACCTTTGCCCCAAACCCACCATCGACCAATTTCTTCTAGACTTGCCTATTCTTCCATCCTCACCTACGGAGTCGGTAGTTTCCATCCCTCTTAGTTTTTTTTTTTGCATAAACACCATCCACTTGGAACCCCTAACCTATCAACTCAACAGGGTTCCCAGGTCCCTCCCTCTCATTTTTCCCAGCATGATAGATGATGAATTGGCAACCATCAACACTGTTCACTGCATAGATGACGATGCCATTCTTACCTATATGGGTGCCGATGATTCTTTCATTCAGCGCTCCCTCCCTTCTGAAACATAGGTTATGTTAAATGAATCAACCATTGACATTAACCTTCCATCTTTTGGTGTTCCTCATGTCTTAAAGATTGGTCAATCTTTAAACACCCAGGAGCAGATCGACTATACCACATTTCTCTCAGACAATCGCAAAGCCTTTGCCTGGACCTATGCTAACATGCCTGGCATTGACTCTAACATTGCCACTCATAACATCATCACAAACCTAGAGGCTAAGCCTATTAGGCAAAAGCTTTGAAAAATGCATCCTCATGTTGCACTCCTTGTCAAAGAGGAGCTTTAGCACCTTCTTTCTATCTCCTTCATCTAACCCATCGATTATCTACAGTGGGTCTCTAACATTATTCCTATTACCAAAGCAATAGGGGGATCCGAATCTGTACAAACTATCGTGACCTCAACCTGGCTTATCCCAAGGATGACTTTCCTCTTCCAAACATTGACCAACTTGTTGATCTTATGGCTGGCCATGAGATATTATCACTCATGGATGGATTTTCAGGATATAACCAAATATTGATTGCACCGGAAGATCAGCACAAAACCACCTTCAATACACCATGGGGAACTTTTTGCTATCGAGTCATGCCTTTTGGTCTAAAAAATGCAGGTGCCACATATCAGCATGCCATGACTTACATCTTTCATGATCTCCTCCATAAAATCATGGAGGACTATGTAGATGACCTGCTCGGCAAGTCTAAGCTTTGTCATGACCATTTGACTATCCTCAAGATCATCTTCTCTCACCTTCTTCAGTATAATGTCCATCTTAACCCCAAGAAATGTGTCTTTGGGGTCCTTTCAAGAAAGCTCCTGGGGTTCATTGTCTCTCTTTGTGGCATCGAGATAGATCCCACCAAAATCTATGCTATCCTCGAAATGCCACCTCCAACTAATCTCAAGTAACTTCACAGTCTACAAGGGAAGCTCCAATCCATCCACCACTTCATTTCACAGCTTTCTAACCACTATAACCCTTTCATCACCTCCTCAAGAAGGACGTCTCCTTTAAATGGGATAAAGATTGCCAAGAGGCTTTTAAAGCTCTCAAACACTATTTGGTCTCTCCACCAGTCCTTATTCCACCAAAAGATGAACAGCCCTTCTACCTCTACATCTCAGCAACCAATCATTCATTAGGTGCCATGATCGCACATCGAGATGAGCAACACCATGAGCAAGCGGTCTACTACATAAGCCGAACACTTGTCGACTATGAAACTTGGTATACTCATACCGAGAAACTCTATTTGGCATTAGTCTTTGCCACTACCAAGCTCCGTCACTATCTTCTTAATCACAAAACTTTTGTCATCACTCACACTGATCCTCTTAAATACATGCATTCCAAGCCATATCAAAACCAACATATGGCTCGTTGGCTCATGCTTCTTGCTAAGTTTGACTTAGAATTTGTCCAAAAAAAATCTATAAAGGGGCAAACAATCACTGACCAAATAGCGGATGCCCCTCTTCTCAACAATCAACCTTCTCAGTGCGAGTTTCCTGATGAATCTATCGCCACTCTTTCGACTGATGACACATTATACCAAATGATGATGTTCTTCGATGACTCCAAATTTCAACTCGGTGGGGGTGCGGGGGTCATCCTCATCCCACATGAAGGTGAGCCCATGCCCTATCTTTCAAACTCGACTTTGAATGTACCAATAATATGGCTGAATATGAAGCCTTAATTTTGGGAGTTCAAACTGCCCTTTCTTTAAACATCAAGACCATCAACATCTTCAGTGACTCACAACTTGTCATCAATCAAATCAATGGTTCATATCTTTGTAAAAATAAAATTTTATAAAGGTACAAACACCGTGTTGACACCTTTCTAGCATCTTTCGACCATCACTTATTGCAGACTGTCCTTGATCTATGAATAAGTTTGCTCACACCATGGCTTCCCTCGCCTCGCATATTCCTTCTTCATCATCCTCATCAAAAATTTATGTCATGGTACATCATGTGCCATTGCCTTCATACATTTCCACTGACATCAATCTCATCCACACCATAGACTCTAGTTCACAAGATGTATGGTATAAACAACTTGAGGACTACTTGGCTCATTCTATCATTCCTCCCAACCTCTCTAGCAATGCACGATGGGCTTTCACCAAGCGCATCGCTTGCTATACCATGCTAGGGGGCCTTCTCTATAAAAGAGGTTTTGACAGCCTTCTTCTTCACTGTTTAAACTCCACTGAAGCCTCTCATGCTATTAAACAAGCTCATGATGGGATTTGTGGTGGACACTTCAGTGGTAACTCAGTTGCCAAGCGCATCCTTCGCCTAGGTTATTATTGGCCCACTCTTCATCAAGACTGTAGTGATTATGTTCAGCGTTGCATCAAGTGTCAGTAGCATGCTAACTTGCTTCATCTTCCTAGCCACGCCTTACAAGTTGCTCAAGATTTTTGGCCTTTTTCATAATGGGGCTTAGATCTCATCAGTGAGATTAACCCTCATTCGTCTCTTCGTCATCAGTCCATCATCACTGTCACTGAGTATTTCACTAAATGGGTGGAAGCTATTCCTCTCGTCTCCACAAAAGCTGACAAGATTGTCAACTTCATCAACACTCACATCATCTGTCATTTTGGTGTACCTCACAAAATCATCACCGATAACAGAAAGTCATTTAAAAACAAAACTATCCAAAAACTTTGTGACTCCTTTGGCATTAAACTCAACTTTTCTTCACCTTACTACCCACAAGCAAATGGGCAAGCCGAGGCTTCTAACAAAATCTTAACTAAAATTCTCATGAAGGTGGTCAATGACACTGGAAGGGATTGGCACATTCATATTCCCTTCGCTTTGTGGGCCTACCGCACTAGTATCCGAACCTCTACGGGTGCTACCCCTTTCTCTTTAGTGTATGGAATAGAGGCTGTTTTACCTCTCGAAGTACAGATCCTATCTCTTCACATTTCTCTCCATGACATTCTTTCTAACAATGACTTTTGTCAAGATCGATTAGCTCAACTTGAGTTACTCGACGAACGTCATCTTGCTACCCTCAACCATCTCCATGTCTATCAAAATTGCATCAAATGAGCCTATAACAAAACTCTGAGAGAACGAGATTTCAATATTGGAAACCTCATCCTCAAAGAGAACCAACATGTGACCAATATGGAACGGAGTAAACGAGGCAAATTTGCTCCTAATTGGCTCGAACCTTATATCATCACGCACAAGTATGGATCAGGGACTTATCATCTGTCTTCTCTTGAAGGCCGGCTAGAACCTGAGCCCCTTAATGCTTTGCATCTATGACCATTCTACTGTTAGTCAAGTACTCATCCACTTGACATTTAACTTGAGCTCATCCCTTGAGCAATCCCTATCCTTTTGATCTTCAATCTTTTCCACCTTTTTTCCCTTAACAAATCTTCTATAACCCTTTTATAAAGTATGGATGCTTTGTCCTAATAAAAGGGAGTCCTTGACCTTCTATAGTCTTGTCCATGACTCAACATTCTGTCAAAAATAAATCAAGATGTCAAAATATCCAAGGTGACAAAATCAAATCAAAAAGTAGACTGCTCCCTTGAAGGACAGCTGTACCATCATTGTTGTAGCTAATAGACTGCTCCCTCGAAGGACAGCTATTCAAAAGCTCTTAAATTTATAAAGCAAAATATAGACCACTCCCTCGAAGGATGGATATGATAAAAGCTTGTTATAAACAACACCTTTTTTAGAAGCTTCTCGCATCGATCAGCTTCACAAATGACCACCAAGCAAAGGGACATCTCTATGTAGACTTTTCGCATCGATCAGTCTGCACCAAAAAAAAATGGGTCATGGACTTGACTTGTAGTTGTCTCAGGGTCTCCTATAAAAAGGGGCAAAGTTATCCCTACTCTAAAATGGGTTACCCTCTCCTCCTATCACATCACCTACTCAAGGGACTTCGAGTTCACTTTAATGTTGAAGTGATTCGATTACCGCTCTAACACAACTCATGGTCAACGATGCAACGCATGAATGGGGATCTTGGTTATAACAACCCCTATCTATGTTGTCATTTTGGTCCTTGTCAATAAAAGGGTGCTTATGCCTTTTACTTTTTACCTACACTTTTGTCACATTCAACCACATCATTTGTCCACACATTTCAACCTGACTCTTTTTTAACCACTCACATAGCCTAATCATTCTGGTTTCCATAGACATCAATACACATGGAAACTATCAACCACACAATTTATGTCAAGCATAAACCATTACTTTCTGAAGCATAAATTGACCTGCAATTCATTTTTAGCATACATCCATCACGAATATGGAAAGTTGCTAAGGGATGAAAAACTCTAACCAATGTTACAGAATACACCATTTGGAAAACGTTGTAGCATCATCTTCTCCTCGTCATTTCAAGCATGTACCCTCAGACATATGGGAAGTGCTATATCATTATCATGACTAAAATCAACTACTTCGATCTTTTTCCTCCCTCTTGGGAGAACTACATTGGCCTGAGGCCCTAATGACAGGGGCTATGTAGGCAGCACTCAGTTGACATGGGGTCTTCTAAGGTTAGCTCGGCCATTCCTTCATCGCATTTCTTTCATCACATTTTTTTTCATCACCTGCCAATCACATCACAAACAAACACCTTTTTTCATAATCATTAACATTAATTATTTACATCCATATCATTAATCATTAATCATCATATCAACACAACAATATAAGCATCATAATCATAAACATCATATCAAAACATGTATCAAATCCAAATAACATACAAACACATCCATAACATTTTTCATAACACATCAATGATCAAAATCACATCATATATATATATATATATGTATGTATGTATATATATATATATCAATATTTTACAATGGCATAATCTGTGCCTCTGTCTCTCTCTAAAAAAAATCAAATACATCATGCATCAGCGGCTCGCAGGCCAGTATATACATAATATCAAAGTCTACCCTCAAGGCTATGGCTGTGGTGGTGGTGGCGGTGGCCGAGAAGATGTTGTATCCTCTCCCCCTTCTGATCTGCATCATCTGTGAGACCCAAAAGCCATCACTCGCCACATAGACCTTTGTCAACTCAGCTCTACCCTCATCTCAGAGTATCGTTGTATTTGAGGGAACCCCCTAATGGCCCTCTCGTAATAAGCGATCTCATCTAGTGCATCATTGTATCTAATTATAGATACAGTTTGTGGTGGACACATCAGACCTGCTACTGTGCCCTGCACTAAACCCTGCAGCTGTGAAAACCCTAGCTGCATTGATGTTGACTGCGTAGGCTATTGAACTGGCTACTGAGGTGGATGCTGCATTAGGCCCTATCCTCTCAAACCCTATCCTGCCAATGCCTGTGCCTGGGCTGTGGCCAACTACCCCTACAAAATGGTAACATGTCCTTGTGTTGCATCCCTCTCCTAGATGGCAGCATCTCTCTCCTATTAGGCCACATCCCGCTCTCTAATCACTGTTTGTAGATCCAGCTATGGTCCTGCCTGTATCCCTATATACTAACCTACCCACCATGTTGAGTAGGCCTCTGTACATCCTAGGTCTGTTATCTTGAGGCCTGTTGGTAACTCCTCAAAATCAAGGCCCTCTATCTCCTCTGGTAATGGGAGTGGCACCTCAATGTCATCACATCTATACAGTGGAAAGGCGGGTGGCACATCCTGAAGTAGCCCATACTGATGCCGCACCCTCTCCACTAGCACCCTCTCAAGCTCACTGGCTCGTTTGCCCCTGACCCACCTAATTCTCTACACTCCAACTAGCTGCTCTATCTGATCTCTAAAAACTAGATACACCAGGTACAGTCTCCAAATAATGTCTGCCGAGATCAAGGCCTCTAGCACCCCTCTATAATGGTCAATATCTTTGACCGCTCCATCTACCCGCATTTGTGCCATCACCTCGTGCCATCACCTAAATCCAACTCTAAAACTAGCCTAAATTGCCACTAGGAGGCTAAGAGGTTGTGTGACCACGATATGCTCATACGCCTAATAGTGTAGTAGGTGGCCCACGCACAAGCTATACCGTCACCGCTGACTAATGCCCCATAGCTCTCTATACACTTGGGCTAAAAAGATTGGTGCCCAAGTGAACACTGTCTATCACTCAATCATGTCCATCAGCACTCTGGTCATGGCAACTAGAAACCTGCCTCCCTCTACATCTGGCAATGCATAGACCATGATGCCTATCATCATCAAGACAGCTAGCCGATGTGCATCCTCATCTACCACGTATAAAGGCTCATAGGCAAAACTGGCTAAGTGATAACTTGCCTCAACTACATGCTCACCAAATAGCATAACCATATGAATATCATGTGCCTCTCTCAAGCACGCATATAGGTCTGCTCTGTGTACCAGCAACCACAAAATCTAGTATACATCCTCCACTGTGACCATCATCTCTCCAGTGGGCAGGTGGAAAGTGTTGGTGGAATGATCCCACTGCTTGATCAGTGCCACCATCAAGCTCACATCCCATGCCACTCTGTAGTAGCGTCACAGCCCGCCTAGTCCCACTGTGCTCATCTGCGCCCACTCCTCTCCTATGATGTCTCGACGCATTCGTGTCAGCAATGTCGACAGTTGATCCCACAGCATCAGAGTCTGCCTCGCTTGCATCCACCCAAGTCAATCTCATGTTAAAAATTTCCCTCCTCTTTCTATTTTGACCAACCTATTTGACCATCTACGCCTGACCTGACCCCCGAGAAGCCCTTGGCATAGCTTTGACCCTTCAACTTAACCATTTTTCATCCCTCTTTTGACTAGGTAGCCACCGACATTGGTTAGCATGCCGGTAATGGCACTCACCTAACTGATGTTGGTCACTTAGTGATCAACGTCGACAAGTTAGTGACCGACACCGGTCACTGGTTGGCCGACGCTGGCAAACACGCTAACATCGATGACTAGTTCGGCCCTAGGGCCAAATGGGTCAAGCCCTAAATTTAGAGCTTCCCCATTTTTACCCCCCAACACCCCCCAAAACCCTCTCAATGCCTCCTAACCTATCTTAGATCCCTTCCCCACCCTCCTAGCTACCCTCCCCCCTCAATTTTTGCCTAAATCAACCAAAATTTCAAAAATCAAATCACAACAAAAATCAACCAAATAGGGCTTAGAGACCCTCCTACCTTGTCTCGACGTCACTGGCATGGTGGCACGATGGGTGCCATTGGTGGTGGACCTCCCATGGGTCCTCTACTACCCTCTACCATCACTTCTACATCACTATGCCCTTAAGCTCCTCCTAACCCGCAAATGTCTCTGCAGCCTCCAATCTCTCTCCACGTGCCTCTCTCTCTCCACCAATGTTTCTCTGACACCTCACACTGCTCCTTGGTCAACTTAGTGTCACTTTCACTCAAAGACCTACAGATCTATTTTTTTCTCTCAGTCAAATAGGACAAATGACTTTTGGTGGGCCACCAATCTGGTTTTGTCAGATTTGGCAGGTCACCGACATCGGCATTAGCGTGCCCTAGTCCACCGACGTCGGCCGATATCCTACCGACATCAGTCCCTTTATGTCTTTGATGTCAGTTTTATCACCGACATCGGCAACCTTCAAACCTCCTTTTTTCATCACGTTGCCCCAAAATCATGCCCCCAATCAGTCAGCCCTCCTGTATAAGTCATTTTGGCCCCCTGGGGCACACTTGAGATCACTTTTGCCTCTGTCCATCGACCACCAGACCTTGGAGATTATGACCATCTCCTCTAACCACGACTACTTCCAAAGTGATTTTGCCTTGGTTGTTTTTGCATGTATGCTACCTCATGATTGGTTAGTAAAATTGTGTGCATATTTTTGACTTGCACAAGTATAAGATTGCAAGCTGATTGATTCCCACTACTTGTGACATTTTCATGTTTCCAAGAGCACTTCCTGAGCCCGAGATACCTGGAACACGATGACCATTGGAGCTTCAGCTTAGATTGAATAACCCAATCAGTAGACAACTAAATGTTGGGGCCCATTTCTTTCAATTTTGGCACTCCTCAACCCTCAACCTGCAACAATTTAACCTGACCATCCTCGTAAAGTGGTATACGCACAATCACGACTTTTGTAGCATTCTCACTCTATCTTCACCCTTTTCATCCACTCTCTGTTAAATCAGCACCCGATTTCAAGTTCCTTTCCCTTGACTCTTGCTTTGAAGGGGAATACCTCATCCATAATCGGGGCAACCAACCCTCCTATTTTTGTCTTGCAGTTCACTTGAACAACCAACAAGATGAAATAAACCTTATCCCATACCTGAGGCAACCAACTCCTATTTTTGTCTTGCAATTTGTCTAGAGTAACCAACAAGACAAAAAGGGGCAAATGTAGACACCAAAATTGTGTCTAACCCTTGGTCATCCTCCCTCTTGGTCCATTCCTAACCCATTCCTAAAACATGCACTTACTAATTTAAAAATAATAATTTATTATTAATATCCTCCCCTTTGACACATCACTTATAACACCTCACCTGACACCTCGCCTTGGACTATTTCCCACCCTATGACTCACCCAAGACCTATTCTTACTTCTTTCTAACTACCTAACCAACTCTCATGCGTATTTAGCCTAACCGTTGACAATTCTCCAATGGGTAGTGCACTTGGTAGATGGAGAAGGCTCTTTTACTCATTCTCCACCCGCTGACATCGATCAAATGTCGGTTGACGTCGGCAGGATCACTGACGTTGGTTTTACTTAAACCAAAATTTTTTACTTTGGAAGGATGGAATCACAAATCGTTAATCTCTGGAGCTAATCATGAATCTCGAGACCTCTTCTAGCGAAACAAAGTTCTCATGCTTTTGCTTTCTAGTGTTCTGGCTTCTTGTTTTCTCGCAGGGATCAGCATTCTTGATAGCATTTTCTAGGCACTGAGGTCTTGCATCAGACATTCTACATAGGGATTGCACGATATCTCCATCACCAGTGATAGCAAAAACATAGCTTCTGCACCTTTGCCAACTTGTGTCACAGCTAAGTATTTGTACTATTTTTATTTCAGTGTCATTTCAAATATATTAGCATTCTGTCTACTATATATTCCAAGCATCCTTGACCCAACCTTCCTTGTTCTTCCTGGAGAGGTTGAAAAGCCTTCTCTCACCCCTTATTCCCTTTTCTTTACCTTTGACACTCCTTTAGTCTCTCTTTAGACAACACCCTCTGTCCAATCAACTCAGCACAAGCTATCAGAGACCTACAAACTATCTTAAGACCAATCTAATCAACCTGACTAAATTGCTTCATGAAAAGGCTGAAAGGCCTTTTTCTTGCCCCTTACCCCTTTTCCTGACAACATACCCTCTACCTTAGTTCTTATTTAAGATTCTATCTACTATTTTACCATCCCAAACAAACTCCCTAACTCACAGACAAGACCACAGTCCATCTTGCAGACCAGAAACTAGACCTGTAACCCGTCCCTGGCCATTACCCTGACCGACCTCGTCCATTTCCCCTACCGATGTCGGCAGTCTAACCGACGTCGGTGACTTCCTGACTGATGCCAACAATATCACCGACATTGGCAACTGTGCTAAGTAGATTGCAGCTTATCAAGTACGCATTTGCTTTCAGTTCTTTCTTTTTAGTCTTTTATTATTTCTCTTTTCTGTCTCTGTCATATTCTATTTTAACAGTGGATTGTCATCCTCCAAGAAGCCTTAGGACTTCTAGGACCAAGCTTTTGCTTAGCAATCCACCCTCTTATCAGCTAACATTTTTTATGTTTTAGTGTCTGTCTCTTTCAGGTGTCATCCTCCACAACCAAAGAGGAGTTCTCACAACGTCTGGATAATGGTGTGCACAACTACATCTAGGTACATACAAGCCTTGACCATTTCCTTAAGTTTCTCATTTTCTCTCTTTGAATGTGAAAGAGAAATAGCGTAGAAACATATCTATCCCTCTAAGTCCCATCTGCTTAGGAAAATATCACCACACTAGGAATATAACACCAATGTTACTCCTATCCACTTTCAATGCTATTGTCTAAGTCCATATTTAGCCCCAATAGTCAATTTCTTTTAGTTCCCCATCCTTATCCTTCTTGGTCTAATGAATGCACATTCAACCCATGAACAATAGATTCCTATAAAATCCCATTCAAAGATTATTTGGAAAGGGTTTTTGTCAAATATCATAAAGCAAACAAGAATACAAGAAAGACTATTCAAGCAATCTTTCTTATTCTCCTAGTCAACACATTTATAAGCTCATTCAAGGACTTACACTGATCCCTAGCCACCTCACTCACATCTAGTTTATTATTTTTCATCTTTATATACATAATTTCATAAAGTGCATCAAGTGGGAGAACTACATATGGCTTGAACCCTCTTCAGAGTATTGGTATGTAGGCAATGTACCCACACATGGGGTGTGAATCACATCTAGTGCATCTTACACACACTAACCCCCCTAGCTCTTTCCCATAATTTTTTAAAGCATAATGTAAGATAGGATTTCAAGAAAGAATCTACTCTATAAGGAGCTATATAGACTTCTAGAAACTAAAACTTTGTAGACAAGGTCACATAGGCATAGAAAATAAAACCAAAAATGCTCAGATCCTTGAGATAAAAATGGTAGAGGTGGACTATAGTTCTAGTGCCACTACTATATAATTTTGGTGCTCCTATCCAATCATAAAATGAAGTTTAGATCTTAGTTTGTGATAGTGTCTCAGTCTTACACAGTGAATTCTAGCCTCTATCTTAGTTAGATCAATTTGTTTTTAGATAAGTTTTGTTTTCTTCTCCTTATTACTATTTTTATAAAAGTTCAAACTTTTATTAATTTACACAAATAAATATCCTAATTATTATCTATTTATTTTTTAATTTTACTACTCAAACTCTTTAACTAAATTAGGAATAATACACCAATATTTCCAAAATTATTAAATCATTTGGTAAACCTAACTTACTTTGTTTATGCATAAAAACCCTAAAAACCCTAGGTTAAAATTTATACTATTTTTTCATATATTTTTTTATTTTTTAAATGCATAATAACATAAAAATTAGCATTAAATTTTAAAATTTCATAGTAATTTTAAAATAATTTTCTTTCAAACCCCAGTTGCCCACACTAGGTCCCAATAATTTTCCAATCATTTTTTGAATTTTTACTAGCATATTTAAATTAAAAAATCCATTCAAATTTCAAAAATCAATAGTAATTCTCAAAAATATTTTATTTTTTAAAACCCTAGTTGCATCTACTACATCCTATTACATCACTAATTTTCTAATAAATTTTTTATTTTTCACTTACATATATAATTCAAAAAATCACTTTCAATTTTAAAATTTCATAGTAAATTTCTCAAATAATCATCTTTCAAACCATAGTTGCATGTACTAGTTCCCATTGCTTCTTGAGGTATCACCTTACATGTTTGTGAGCTTCGTATCCTTTTTATTCAATTTCTAATTAACTATTTTTAGGACTTTACAATTCATATATTTAGTATTTTCTTTATATTGAATAATGCTTATTACATTTTTTTACAAAAAAATTCAATCAAATTTCAACTTGTTTTCCAACTTCACCAATGGCCTAATATATCAGTTTTGATGAAACTGATACAAGGGAACTTTAAGAACTTTTAACTAAACACCCTGACATGTAAAATGACATGATTAAATACTAAAATAAGAACAACAAAGATTTAACAATGGTCAATCTTCTCAAACCACAAAGTAAATAGTTATAAATGACACCACATGGATAATTATGTCACAACAACCCCCTATAGCAGCCCAACATGCCTTTGTGCCACCAGCTACAACTAGTACATCATTGTCTCCTAATGTTATAGCCCTTATGCAAGAGATAAAATATCTTCAATCCAAGGTGCTACATCTTGATCAAGGTGCCTCTAGACCTACGTAGGATTTGGAATATATTGCTCTATTTCATACACCATTGGCATGTCACATTGCTTCAACACCTTTGTCACAAGGTTTTATTCAACCCAAGATTATTCTATATGATGGCAAGGGTGATCAAGAGACACATTTGATATCTTTTCACACAACATGATTGGACTATGTAACAAATGACTAGCTATTTACCAAACTATTTCCATGGAGCCTAAAGGATTATGCTTTACAATGGCTCTACAGTCTATTAATCAATCAACCAATACATTCAATTCTTTAGCTAACATGTTCCTAGCTCATTTTATTATTAACATTGGTAATAAATTTTCATATGCCCAAGTTGCACAAAAAAAATGGCCAATGAGCATCTCATAGATTATGTTCTTCAATATAAGACTATCTTAGCTAAGATGACTAGCCCCATGGCCAATCAAGATTTATAGGATCTCTTCAAATAGAGTCTTCTACCAAATTTGCATGAATAAATTATGTTTAAAAGATTCTCTTCCTTCACTAAACTATGTCACACACTAAACGAGAGAGAAGTCAAGTTAATTTCAATGAGAAAACTCAAATACATAAGTATCTCAGACACAACAAACAAGAGTAACAAAAAAGTCCCATACAAAGCAAAGGTCAATGACAACAAGATTCATAATTGACTGATAGTTAATGTGACCTCTAAGCCCCATCTATGAGAGGGTTTATCAACACCTCCTCAATGAACCTATATTAATCTACTAGTTTCTCTACCTAGAGTTTTATAATAGCTATTAGAATGTAACATCATATCTCTCCCTCCTATTCAGGAAGTTGACCCAACAAAGTCTCTTCCATGAGGATATTAACAACATGAATTTTGTGAGTTTCATAGGGAACCATGCCATGCAACAAAGAGATGCATCAGTTTGAGACACAAGATATAGGATTTGATAAATGGAAATTATATTGATCTTGGCACTTCATTTGAGCCTCCTCGGGCAAAGCAAACATAGGATAAATATTTAAAAATATTTTTAGATCCCTTTTTTTAGCATTATAAACAAGAGATAGGGAACACATAGGGGTTCCCCATGTATATCATGAACATCTACCACTAGATACATACAGGGCACCTTTATTTGAGACACATCCTTTGAGCAACATGGTTGGTGTATACAATTCTAGATTTCTAGCTAGACCTTCCATCTCCTTCTTAGAGTAGCATGTCATCAAGGATGATTCAAATTACATGCACTCTTTATCAGAGCTCACATTCATAATCATCCTATTCATAGTGTTCTCATATATAATGGATCCTATATCAACATTGTACTATGACATTATTACAACATTTAGGATATTTAGAATAGGATATTACCCTGATGGACATAGTTATCAATATATTCAGTGGGTACATACAAGGTTCATTGGTTGAGATTGTAATTTCTCTATAGGTTGGTCCAACATGTGTGGCCACACCATTAACTATAGTTCCCAGTGTGGGAGTTTTTGATATGATACTTAGTTGACCGTGGATCCAAAAACTTTGAAAAATACCTTATACAATTCACATATGCTTAAAATTTATTCACGCTAATCAAGTTGTTATAGTTGGTGTATTTCCATATAAGTTACCAATCCCTACTTTAGATCCATCTTCTACTTTGAAACCAACATTTTTAGTTTTTCCACCAGTTATAGTTCCTCTTCTAGTTCTAATTTAGACATAGTTGATACATCCATCACCATCATAGAGAGTTCATACATCTCTACATCTTCAAGATTCTAGATAGTTTCTAGCTATAGTGTTCACACCTAGGGTAGTATCATTGAGATCTCATGATTCTACTCATGCATCTACTCATAAAACACATGTTCAAAAAACTTCTCCTACTAGATGGGTCCCTAAAATCCCTACAATTTCATCCACTTCTCAAAGTTATAGGGGGACTCCACACTTGTTTTCTAATTCATAAATTTTAGAGCACTTACAACATATATAGCTTTCAGAGCCACAGTCTCAACATTTCCATCATGTTTCATGATCATGCATGATTCATCTCCTTAATACAAGACACCATGATAGGGAGTCTAACATGAGACTCATCAATTAATATCATCTTTCCCATCTTTTTTGTATGTAGTTTCTTATGCTTGATTGTACATAACTTATATCAAAAATACAAAAAAAATACAAAATTTCAAAAATATAAAAACAATACAAAATTTTAAAATACAAAAACAATACAACATTCAAACAATTCAAAACCATGCAAATAACTCAAAAATGCCAAAAATATTTTGATTATTTCATCACCCATGCTTTACAATTCTACTACAATGTTAAACTTACATTTTTTATTTTATGCTATTATTTGTTGATTTATCTACATTTTCATGCTTCACTTGATCTTCTTTGAGTGTGTGCAATGACATTTAGTTCTTTGATTGCTTCACTCTACCAATTTAGGGGGCCTCCTAATTCTACATTTGAGACATACATTGATATACATACCCATTGGGGGCATCTCCTACATGACTACACCATCTAGGTTATGTCCTTCCTACACAACACACTCTAGTTATCATGTTGATGTACATTATTTACTAACTTACATAGATTGATATATCAACATGTCACTAGTATATAGCACTTGTGTATTTTTTATCATATACCTAGTCTTGTACTAACATGTCCTGCATACTTTTCTCTCTTACTTTTATTAGTTAGATGTGATTGTATTTCTAGTAGTTACATGTCTTACTTTCTTTCTTAGCATAACTAGATTGTCTACATTTCTCAATTCCTATTTTATCTACTATATGTGCTTTAGGACATTTTCTAATGTCTTTTTCTTCTATTCATGTATGTGCCTTTGGACATTTGTCAATGTCTCTTGTCTATACTCTTCTATGTGATTGTGTCCCTCATGTCAACCCTTGCTTATTTCAATTATGTGTATACAGAATTTGAACATGCCTTGTATGCTTGATTTCTAGTTTGAGTGACATCTTCCCATGTCCCTTATTTGTGTGGCCCCTTGGCCACCCTTGTATGCTTCTTGCCTTATGTGATTTTTGCTTATTTATGTCTCATTTTTTGTAATGCCATGATCCACATCATGCATTTATGTTTCTTTCTTGGATGCCATGATGGACATCATGCTCCATCCCTTCAACTAAAAACTAAGAAAACTTTCATTTTTCATTTAATATATTACACATGTTATTACATTGTTATATCCATCTAGGCATACCCTTGTTGATCTAACAATCTCTCAATACAAATCATGTTATATCTTGAGATATATGGTCAATTATCATTACTATATCATGTATCTTTGTAGCATAACACACTTGTAAAGATATTTATTCTAATTTCAATCATTTTAGGGTCTTCATTCCTATCCTCAGAATATGGGGCAATGAATAGTGGTTTTGTTATAGATATCGAAGCTCCTAATAGTGAAAAATCTAGCATTCAGAACACCCAAAACAATAACAAGACATTAAAATAATCAAAACAGACCAAGAAAACAATGAGAATATCAAAATAACTACAAAATTTGGCCCTAGACAAATCACTCAACTTAGACAATAACATTGGTTCCTATAGTGTCTACCTTCATTACTCCTATCCAAATAGCAGAGAAATTAGACTTTCAAGAAACAAGTAGAAAAGTAGGTTCAGCTATAGTTTTACACAGCCAAACCAATTCAAAATCAAAATTTTTTTTACACTTTCACTCATAGAATATAGATATAGAGGGAATAGTGCACAACATGATGGATCTCACTTTTGATTTTAAATACAATAGTTTATATAACTTCTAGATCAAAACCCATGTTTTAGACACTAGTGATTAGGGGCAATGTGCATGACACATTTATTTTCTTTTCGAATTTAGTAGTACCCAAGCATTCTTAGTAGTTTCATTCTTTGTTCCATATAAAGATGGTTGGCATCATTTTTTAATATCTTTATATAAGCCTAACTTCTAAATTTTTGAGTTCCCAAGTGGCTTTCATACAAGACTAATCTCTATCTTTGAGAGTGGCCAAGAGTGGCCTAGTTTCTAGTATACATTTGGCTATCCATGCTAACATTGATAGATCATAGTACATTCATGGTCTTCAAGATCCATCTCATATGATATATATTTCATATTAGTATCATTTTATATCTTCACTTCATGGGGCAATGATGGAGCCAAAGGACTAACTAGCCTTTATATTATTGAGCTGCCTATTCGAAGGGATTAGACACATAGTCCAAACATTGATCAAGACATGCATGACCACATAGTTTCACTTAGTTGGAATGATGGATCCAAAGGACTAGCTAGCCTTTGTATTCTTGAACCACTTATTTAGAGGGATTGGATACATAGTCTAAATATCGATCAAAACATGCATGACCACCTAGCTTCACTTAGTGGGCAATGATGGAGCCAAATGGCCAATCTTTACATTCTTGAGCCACTTCCAAGGAATTGATCACTTAGCTCCATTCACAATATTACTCTTGGTATAACACCTTCCATCATTACTCAATATAATCTAGCATCATAACATGTTTTATATTAGTCTATGTACTCATTGAGGTGTATTTTTTCTTTTCTCTTCCTCTCTTTCTTACATAACTTTGTATGTTCTTATTTTATATATAGTGTATCTAGTAAGAATTAATCTACTCTTTATTTTATTTTTCATATTTTCACTTTACAATGTGCTCTCTTTATGCACCCCTAACATCACATAGCTTTATGAGCTTCTCCCTTGTAGGTAACTTTAGGTAAACTTTCTATTTTTCCTTTATCCTAGTATTTCACTTTGCTGCATTACTATAATAAAGGGGAGGCAAATGTTGTCATATAAAATGCAAAAATTAGTAACTTGAACATGGATAACAACACCTAACCCATAGGTCCCTCTTGATTTCCCTCATAACCCTCATAAGAATCATTTTCATTGATTCTCAATCATTCATAGCCTTCCAAACTTGATCTTAGCTAAGCTAGACCCTTCTTTCCATGATAGATACATCCCCCTAGCTTTTGTCTTCTCAAGATAATAGCATCACACTATGACTATAACATTAGTGCCACTCCTATCCACTTTCAAAGCTATTATCCAAGTCTATTTCTATCCCCAATGATCAATTTATTCTGACTCCCCATCCTTATCCTTGTTGGCCTAATGTGAGTACATTTAACCCATGACCAATAGATCATTATAAAAGCCCTTTCAAAGATCATTTGGAAAGGGTTTTTGGCAAATATCACTAAGCAAGATAGAATACAAGTAAGACTATTCAAGCAATCTTCCCTATTCTCTATATACAGCTATCCAACACACTTACAAGCTAATTTAAATACTTACACTAGTCCCTAGCCACCTCAAGCACATCTATTTTATCATTATTCATCTTCTTATACATACTTGCATAAAGAAAATCAAGTAGAATAACTACATATAGCTTGATCCCTCTTTAGAGTATTGGTATATAGGTAGTGTGCCCACACATGAGGTGTGAATCATGTCCAATACATCTTACATATACTAAACCCCCCCCTCTTGCTCAAAATTAGTAAAATCACAATAAAAGATAGGCTTTGAAGAAATAATCTACTCTACATGGAGCTATATAGACTTCCAGCTACTAAAACTTCACAAAAAGGGTCACATAGGCATAGTAAACAAAACACAAAAAGCTTAAATTCTTAGGATAATAGTAGCAAAAGTGGACTATAGCACTAGTGCCACTACTGTCCAATTTTGGCACTCCTATCTAATCAAAAAATGAAGTTTATATCTCATTTTGCAATAGTGTCTTAGTCTTACATAGTGAATTCTAGCCTCTATCTCAGTCAAATCAATTAGTTTCCAACTAAGTTTTGTTTTCTTCTCCTTATTACTATTTTTAGAGAATTTCAAATTGCAATCAATTTAAACAAATCAATAGTTTAATTATTATCTATTTATTTATTGATTTTACTACCTAGGCCCTTTAACTAAATTAGGAATAATACATCAATATTCCCAAAAAATTTAAATCAACTTCTATATTTCTTCCATCAGCTTGACCCTGTCAGTGGGTCTAGCCTAGTTGAGTTTTAGGCAAATTGCTTGTATGGCATAGTCCTCCAACTAAATCTATTATTGGGGCTTGACTACTTGAGGGTCTATATGAGCAATCATGAGAGATTACTATGTTGGGTCATAAAAGGACTGCATGTGGGTCTATTCAGGGTCCTTAACTTGATTTCCCCTTTTCTTCTCCATTTTGATCTTATAGGCCCTCCTTTCCATGTTTATCTACTGATGATACTGATCTGGTGCTTAAATTCTCTCCCTTGTGAAGGAAATTCCTTGTGGTAATGCAAATGTAATGGTCACTTGTTGTGAAGTAGTGACCCTATTCCCATGGAGGTGAGTCAATAGAGGGTGAGGGTAGAAGGAGAGAAAGGAAAGATATTATGGGGTGAAGTGAATGTTTATTATGCCACAATGGAATATGAGGTTGAAGATGAAGGTAGAGAGGTCAATAAAGGCATGTGGGAATATATTGGGACCATAGAAGAAAGTGGTGAGAGATCGACAGTGTCATAAGTAGATGAAGAGGAGAACGGGGTCAGGGAAGTAAGTGGTTATGTAGTAAAGGCTACAACAACCTAAGGTGAGATGATAGATGGAGACATGGAGGAAATGAGGGAGTTATAGGTGGAAATAAGGAGATCGATCAAGCGAATCTTCTTCTTCATGGGCTCTAGTGGAGGGCTAGATTTAGGTGCCTTAGGCTACTTGTATTGGATTGAACCAATCATGAGGTGCTCAGAGGTGGTTTGTTACTATTATGGGGATATAGGATATGGGTACAATGGGTGGTCAAGTTTAAGGCTTGTGATTCTCTAAAACCATGGCCTCCTTTTGATGTGGTACAACCCCCACTCCCTGCCTAGGGGCATCTCTTTCTTCATCTTTTTCTTCTTTTTATCCTCCTCCTACTACTATCTTAGGGGAGGATTCTACTTCCACTAAGCCCTCTTCTAGATGATTTTCATCCCAAAGATTTTTCAAGGTCTCATATGTGTCTTCAACATCATAGTTAAAGTATGGCTTAGTGATTTCATACCTATAATTTTTGAAGGTAGCTATTTTTTATTCACTCCAATCCAACTAGGCAAGTTGCTTCTTCATCCCCTTTAACAATTTTTTATATGGGTCATATGCCTAGATGGTGTCATAGGACTCCCATGGTTTGAGGGTTTCCAATGAGATCTGAGATAGATCCACATAATTTTGGAGGATGTCCTCCATAAGCAGCCTCTTTTATTTTAGATATCGTTAGTTTTGATGTTTGGGAGTGCTGGCAGTCTTCAAAGATGCTATGAATCCATCTAAATCATAGTTCCATATATCATCTATTAAATCAAGGCCAAGATCTACCAATTTGTCTATGATTAGGCATCCCTATTTCTTCTTTACCACTATGATGTCATCTCTTGTGAAAGGGACATCATATATACCCTTCTTCTTCTTTGTTTTGTAGATGGATTCCACCACGTCAAGCTAGCAAGCCAACCCTAGGGCTAGGGTCCTATCTATTAACATGCACAGGATCCATAAGGGTTCCCCTAGAATTTGTGCACTTAGATGAATGTAAAATGGGTTCCCTAGAACTAGTTGATTGGGACCTTGCTCTCAGTGAACCTTGAACACTACTCTTACATCATTCTAATTATAAGGGCCTTTATGTTGAGGTTGATGAGAACTAGAGCCATAAAGAGCTCCAAGAAATCATAGTAAGCCCTAATGATAGATAAGATGTGGGTCAATATGGTGACTAGGTCATATCACATTATATAAAATGTTTATGTCATGGGAGTTAAGTTTGAGGTATGAAGAGAATAATTGATAATGTTGGTACAGAAAGATATGCAAGAGAAAGGATGAGTACCAAAAGGTACCAAAAGTTAGAAAATTCTCCAACTCATTCCTCATGGTAGTGGCAATGAACTTTACAAAATTCATCTTATACACCTCCCTCTTTTTCACCATGGTCAAGAGGAAGAGTGCCTCTAATTTAAAGTCATCAAAATTATCATCAGAGTCCATCCTGAAGATGAAGGCTAACATGGATAGAGTATCCTTCAAGTACTACTAGGGGAAGCTCACTAAGAAGATGGGTAGAGGTGGCATCTATGTGATGTCACTCATTAGGAAGAAGTTGATAAAGTATGATTTATCTCAGACTTAGGAGTCCCAAACACTTTGAAGGCTCTTTATGTTATATATATCAACCTTGGGGTCACTCGAGAGCTGAATCATCTCCTTGATGTTATCTACACTATATTTTACCTTAAGATGGGAATTCCCAGTAATTTTTCTAGTGATGGCATCATACCTCTCTTTGCATATGGTAATTATCTCTAGGCACATATGGAGATAATTCACTATGTACTATGCCAATGTATAGTCCCACATCATATATCTAAAATAATCATACCCCCCTCATGGACCCTTTTGAGAATTCAGATGTGGGCACCCTCTCTAAATTTTTTTTGGTTATTGGCTAGCTTGGGATCAATTATATCATCTATAAAATTAGTGACCAATGCTTGGTCTCTATAGTCCCCTTTGGTCACCTTCTTGACATTAGTTACTTTCTCCTTTTGATGAATAGGAGTAGAAGTGTAATATTTTCTCAAAAGATATTTAGGAGGAAGGTCTCCCTGGGTACCTAAGCTATAGGTTCTCTATATTATGGGATGCTTCTCTCCCCCAAAAGATGTAGAAGGCTCCATATCAAGTATTTTTCTCTAAAATCATTTCTATCTTGGAAAGATACTTATGGATTAATATTTCTCTACTCACTTCTTTTAACTCTAGGATTGGCTCTTCTCTACTCTTTTCAAATGCTCAATACTCTTCAAGGATCTCAATACTTCAAGTGTTTGGATTAGATGAGGAAAAAATATTTATACACTGATGCTACTAGGTGGGATCATTATGGAAAATTTGAAATTAAATATCCCATAAATGATAAGGTTGGTATATACACTTGAAGGGCCACTTCTTATAAGATTTACACTGATCATCATGGGAAGTCATGCAAAATGGATCATCTAACATTAATGATAGGTGAGGTGGATAGATAACCATCTTTGAAAGATTGTTTTATGAATATTTGGGAGGACTGAGGTGAGGATTCATGGTGGATAGATAATATTTTTTTGCTAAAGGCACTTATTTGAAGGAAAAGCAATGAAAAGGAAAAAAAAACAAAGGGGAAAAATATCAAAGAAAAGGAAACACACAAACATAAAGGGAAACTAGATAATTATGTATAAGGGGAAGGCAAGTAAGTTAGTTAAAATGTTTCAAATTAATCCCATTAACTAGGATCTCTAATGTATTACACCCTTCATATTATAACTCAAAATAATTCCCATACCTACTATTGATGATGCAAAATGGTCCTCTCCAAAGAGAATCAAACTTTGTGTGTTGACCTAGTTTTATGGCCCTCTGAACATATTTGAGAACTAAATCCCTAGGTTTGAATCTTGGGTCTGATGACTTCTTATCAAAACATCACTTGACCACTTATTATCAAGTGATTTTTGCATCACTTGCCTACTCCCTTTCTTCTTATAGGCTAAGTAGCTTTGAGTGCCCCTCCAATACTCCATTTTCTACAATCTCAATAGCTTTCAAAAGATGTAATATGGGGATTTTTTATAACACTAGCATGATTACTTCCTTCTCATATACAAGTTCATATGGGGAGGTTTTCAAGATCTATTTTGGAGTGATGTGATTTTCCCATAGGGTCATTCTTATGTGCATGTGCCACTCCCTTTATTTTTCAAAGCCCATCCTTTTAATCAATCTTATCAGATTTTTATTTGTTGACTATGTCAACCCATTCCCTTATGGGTAGTAATTGGATGAATATTTTAAGAAGATACCATTCCAAAGTATGCTAAAAAAATTTAGACCCAAGGAAGGCTTTCACATTGTCAAATTTGACTATCTTAGGTGGGTCAAACCTAACCATGAGCTATTCTAGGAAGCTGAGGATCAAATTCTTGATCACCTCTTTCAAAAGGAGTGCTTTGATCCACCATGTGAATTAGTTGGTGGTTGTCAATATCCACTTGTGACTAGCACTAGAGATAATATTTATAATCCCAATGAAGTCTAAGCCCCATTTCACAAAAGTTTTATCAGTCATAATTGGGCTCAGTGACATGGCTAAATTCTTCCTTTTCCCTACCAAGAATTGGCATTTTTGGCATTTTTTGACTACCTTATGGTAGTCTAAAAACATGGTTGGATAGTAATACCCCACATACATGATATTTGTCATAGCACTTTTTTATAAGAAGTGGTTGTCTATTGGTTGAAGTACATATCTTGAAAAATCTTCTCGATCTAGTGTCTTTCAACACATCAAAGCAGGATTTTGTAAAAATTAATTTTGAATAAGACTACATGAGTGAGCATGTAGCTAAAACCCTGGAGTCTATAAAAACATTTTTTATGTATGATAAGGTTATCTAAATACTAATTATCTTGCATAAAGTAGGCCCGATTGGTCACCTAAGATTTGTTGGTCTTGAATTGGTTTAGTAGGACTACCTCTAGTGTGTTTTCTTCCTATAGTGGGACATTTATGCATTGGGATAAGTATTCAAAGATTTCTCTCCCTTTAATCACCTTTGTTGGCCTAACCTTGATGTCATACTCTAGGATCTTGGTGATATAGTTGGCTCATTTTTTCATGATCTCTCTTTCCATATTGTGTTTATGGATGATGAAGTGTGTCATGTACACCATAATCTTGCTACTTTTGATAAGGTGCCTAAATTTTTTGAGGCCCTTAACTATGGTAAAAGCCTATCTTTCTATGAAATTATATTTAATTTCATGCCTATGTAATTTTTTTGAATAGAATGTGATTAGGTGTTCATTTCTTCCTTCTTCTTCCTTTTAAGATAACACAACTACCAGGCTGTATTCACTCCCATAAATGTACATAATGAAGTTTTTCAAAAAGTTAGGGTTAATTAGTACTTGTAGGGTAGATATTTTATTATTGATTTCATCAATAGTTGATCTTCCTTTAGGAGTCCACTTGAAGTCTTGGTCTTTTTTCAACATCAACATGATTCGTCTTACCAATCTTGTAAAGTTAAATATAAATCTATTGATGAAATTAATATTTCCAAGTAAAGATTACATTCCCTTCTTGTTTACCATCAATGCTAAGTCTCTAATGGCCTTTATCCTTTCTGGATAAATGGTTATCCCTTATTTGGATACTAAATATCTAGGTATCTTGCCTTTTAGGACTCTAAAGACACACTTTTTTGGGTTAAGGGATACCTCAAATTCTTGACACTTTTGGAAAACCTTCTCTAGATGGTTAAAGTGGTCATCCTTCTTAGAAAACATATTGTTTTTCATCTAGATAGATGAGGATGATCTTATTGATTATCCCTTTTAAATCCACATCCATTTCCTTTTAAAATATTTCCCTAACATTAGAGAGTTTGAAAGGCATCTTGGCATATGTAAAGGTTCTCCACTTCATGGTAAAGGTAGTCTTGTGTTAGTCCTCTTCCTTCACCCATACATGATTATACCTAGAGAATCCATCTATTAGATAAAATTCCTCTACACCTACTACTATTTATATGATTTTATGCATACAAAGAATAGGTAATTGTCCTTCAAGGATGCCTTATTTAGGTCCCAAAAATCCAAACACATTAGAATCTCTTCTTTCATACAGGAACTAGATTACACACCCAAGTTAAATGCTTAATTGGGTATATAATATTAGAGTCAGTTAGTTTATTAAGCTCTTGAGCCATCAAGGATTTGATCTTTGGGTTCACTAGCCTTTGATTCTTCCAAATTAATTTGGCCCCTTCCACCAAGTATATAGTGTGTTTAATGACCTCATGGTCATATCCCTTCAAGTCATCATAATTTTGTGTGATGACCCCTTTATAATTATCATTAAAAAAACCAACTCTTTATCTTTCTAGGGAACTTTTTCCAACCTTTAGCTTCCTTCCACCTTTAGCATTGAGCTTAGAGTAATCACCATTATTTGTGAAAAATGTATGCTTATCATTTATTGGTCATCAGAATAAAAAATATTATATAAGTTAATGAGGCCCTTTGGTAACTTGTTGGTCTTTAACTACATGATTTGGTCCCCATAATCCTCTTCAATTTTTGGTTATAGTTGATCTATGAATTAGCATGATTGTTAGAGGAACATGGAAATCTGAGCATCATTTTCAAACACCTACTAGTTTTGGTCATTATCCAAGATATTAAGCCTATTGATTACATGAATTACTTACTCATTGGTGAATAAGTCTATTATCAGGTCAAATTATGAACCAATCATTACCATTCTATCATCTTACACATTCATGACCCTTGGGATGATCTAAATGTTGAAATATTTGAAGGATTCAATTAGATCCCATATACGATGGTAGTAGGATCTCATGTACACATTATTTATAATTATTACCCCCTTATATACCTTACTACTAATTTAGAGTCATTGAATACCTTCAGTTATTTGACTCCCATCCATTCATTAAAGTTGAGGCTATGGACTAGCACCTTGTATTTTGCCTTGTTTTTTTTATAACAAAACTAAAATTAGAAGTCTCAAAGGATTTATTTTCTGTAAG
Organism: Torreya grandis; assembly: GCA_037957365.1. Taxonomy (NCBI): domain Eukaryota; kingdom Viridiplantae; phylum Streptophyta; class Pinopsida; order Cupressales; family Taxaceae; genus Torreya; species Torreya grandis. Next base: position 446,149 of record JARHVA010002983.1, on the reverse strand, counting down.
GAGATGTTATATGCTATATTTAGAGTTGGTCTACATTTTACACCATCAAAATGCAAAATCTAGAATACAAACTCATTTTTAAGCCCTTTCCTCTAATGTCATTTCTTCTTCATGACCTTAGGATTGGTCTATTCTTCATCATGGATCATATAGGTTCTAATTCCAATGGTGTCAATGTTTTAAAATGGGTCATTCTTAATTAATTCATTCATAAGGGCTTCCTCCTCTGGACTTCTAGTGTTTATGACCTCTTCTCTTTCAAGTATCTCCATGTAGTGCATCTTCATTCTTGAGAAGGAGGTGTGTGTTGCTTCAAAGTTCATAAATTCATCCACTACATGTTTTGGGTGAAGTGGTTTGGATAACACTTTTAACTTTAAACAATGATTGGTCCTCAGGATTATATGGGACCAGTCCAATGATAAATACCCACCTATTTTGGTGGTGAAATCTCTTGTCAAACATAGCCCAAATATGTGCAAGATGTCTATCACTACAAGGTCCTATGATACAATAATTCTAGGATAAGAATATAACATAAGAGGAAGATCCATGATGATCCCTAAGGTTTGAACTTTATTCTCATCTAATTGCATCACTATTTTATTTAATATTTCATACTTTAATTGTAATGCATCTAATATTTGTTTAGGCATCACCATCATGCTTGCACCTGAATTGATCATGAAGTTGTGAAATAATTTCTTCCCCATAATTAGTATCAAATAGAATGGGGTTTTGCACCTAGATTTTTTGCTTATCACCTCTTTGGTATTGATGAATGTAGAGGGCATCTTATATTGTGCATTCATACTAGCTTCCTTCCCCATTGTCCTTATGGCTTCCATAGTTATATTTCCTTGCATGAGATTTTATTACTTATCCAAGGCTTCTCTCAATAGAGACTTTTGATTAGGAATTGATAATACATCCCAAAGGGAGACATTGGTTGTAACCTTATTTAGATGCTCCACCACATTATATGACCCTTAAGCTGAGACCTTAGGATTTTTTTTATTATGTTCTACACTACCTCACTCCATTTGGGATATGTTAAAGGTGAGGTTTAAGGGGTTGGACATTTCTCAAAGGTCACTTTGGGACTTAGGGTGGCTTCAGGGCTTTCAGCCAATCTTTTCTTTGAGTAACTATAGTAGTCTAATTGAACCTATGGGACTCTATACATGAGAAATTTTATTATGTAGATTACATCTTTGTCTTTAACTTAAGAGAACAATACATGTTTTGGGGTTATTTATTATTCTTATTCTAGGGACATCCCTTACATTTGTACTATCAAGACTACATTCTCAATCCTTGAAGATTAGTATGTGTAGGCTAAATCAGGGGCATTCCCTTGTCATCATTTTTTTGATAGCCTTCTATTATAAGTTACACCTTAGATATTTTTTGCATCCATGAGCATCATTTCAAGGAAATAACTATGAATTAGGTTCATCTACTAAGTTTTTTTGGCTAGAAACTATCTCTCTATTCACATTAGGAACTACCATGTGCAAGGGGTCTAGTACTATGACCATTTTGTTCATGGGCCATAACTAGTGGTTTGGTACTTGATGATTCAAAGCTTGATGGTTTGGCCTTTTTATTTCTTGGTATTGTTTTTATTTATATGGTTATATCCTTTCTTGTTAGTTATTGAAAGGGAGATTCAGAGGCATAGCTTGTTACCTTTTGATGGTGTTTATCTCATTGGAGAAGTTCTATAAGATACTCTTCATATCATTTATATTCATAGCTAGGGAGGATTAAATGGATGTGCTTACCTAATTGGTGGATACACATACATATATGGTATGGTTTTTGAGGTTCTTGGGGATTCTTCTTGTGTAGGCATAGATATCTCTAGGAACATTAGCATCAATGGACATAGAGGTAGCTTTCTCACATCTATAAACTTGTTCTCAGCCCGTATTACCAAATCATAAGCATCTAACAACATCTAGCCTCAAAGATATTAAATCATAACTACAATTTATAAATTTAATGCCTTGATATATAACATAATAGCCATGCCTATGGGAAATCAAGCCACTTTTAGGATCCTTTGCCAATTTTTTTGTATCGGGTGTTAAAATCAATAATGGCTTCTTATGGGCATATTTTAATGGTTATTAATTATTATAGGAGGGATGAATGGTCTAGTTTATCATTAAACCTCTCAAAGAATTTGTCACCTAGGTCATCCTAGGTGTTGATGGAGTTGGATAGCAAATATCAGTATAAATTGAGAGTTGATCCTTTAAAAGATGTTTCTAATAACCTCAAGGCTATGTTCTACATAGTGACATAATGCATAATGCATAATGCACACATTTGTAACATCTAGGAGATGTTTCATTATGGTCTTGAAATATTCTCTTGAGAACTTAGTAAGAACCTTTAAGGCATTTGTAGGAATGGGATCCCACATAGCTAGAAGTGTCGAAGGGATAAGTGGGCTGCCACTATTCCATGATACAAATTTCCTTGGTAGAAATTGAATATCCATTTATTGTTGTTAAGTAGTGTTGGACCCAATGGTCCTTTGGTGAGTCATATATCTAAGATGTGATGTTATGAGGCTCATATTCTTTATTATCTGTGACCTTGTTACAAGCCTTTCACTCATAAACTTGGGCTCCTAGTAAATTAGACTAGTAGATCTAGTCCCACTAGGCATGCCAAAAAATAAAAACTATTGATGCCTAAAACTCTTACTCTAGGATAAATAGCCTCTTATGGGAAGCTTTACAGGTGTGGGATTGATTGTGGTCTATAAATCAACTTCTAGGATTTTAGAATACATCTCTTCATTCAAAGTTGAGGGTGAAAATGGGAGAGATAAATGCAAATAAAACTAAAAATAAAACAAACTAAGGTGATGCATCAAGAGATTTAGAACTTAGACTATAAATACATAAAATATATTGAACCCTTAAGCACTATAGACTATAAAGGAACATATAACATGAATTAAGATCTATAATGAAAGCAAAGATTGATACTATATAAGTAAAATAAAAGAGATAACAAATAAATATGATTTCCCATGCAAATTGACATAGAATATCACATCCTCTTCATCATTAGATAGATAAATAAATATAGAAGGCCTCTAGGGCACATATAAAATTTAAAGTCATACATGTGAGGGGTACCTATTAAGGTCAAAAAATGAGAAAATTGTAACTAATATTAATTTTATTCTAATACAAATAGAGGTATAAAAAATAGGTAATATAATAAAAATGGTAACCATCCCCCTCCAAAAGGAAAGAGCCTAGAATATATAGGTGAGATGGCTTCTCATGGAAATAACACTTAGAGATCCCAACACTTGTGCCCATGATGATGTCACTATAACTAAAAGAAGAACTTGATCTCATGATTGTAGTTAGCCTCTAGATCCTAAATATCATGTAGCCACTCTATTTTATTAAGGTCATGATACTCAAGAGAAATGTATTGATGTCATGCATATATCTCCAGAGTTTTCTCTACTATGTCATTGGGGAGGGGGATCCACTTACCTTAGCCAATGGTTCAGCTCCTTACTCTAACAAGAGAACCTTTGCCTTTGAAGAGTGCAAGGCTACCACATAGAAAGGCTTGTCTCTTTCTTATTACAACTAACTAGTGGTTCCCCTTTAACCTTATCTAACCAATGGTGCTACTCCAAATTTTGACAGACCAAAACTACTCCTAGATAAGTATGGGGATGACACATGTCAAACTGACGCTCCACCAGAGTGAAAAGGGCACTTCTTTGGCAAGGTTGAGTGTGGGAGCACCATGTGTAAAGTATACATTCCTTCTAGGGGAAGCTAGGAATCCCTTTGAAAATTTGAGCATGAGGGCACCACATGTTATAATCATGTTCACTAAAGAAATGGCTTAGTCAAGCCCATTTATTTACTACCTAGCTAATAACACTACTTGGATGTCTAACACAAAATTAAATGGCTTTGAAGAGCATGGGGATGACACATGTTAGGCAAGCACTCCATTAGAGTAAAATGTGAGCTTCTTCAAGTTAGATGGGCATTAGGTTTCCATGTGGAATAAGTAGATGGAGGCTGATACTTAGGCAAATTTTTGAAAAGGGGCTGTGAGAGAGGAAGAGGCCAAAAAGAAAACTACTAGAAGGTGTCAAGGAACTGCTAGCTATGATGAGAGATTCTAAATCCAAATATGAACTACTCTAAAATATAAAAATGATTATTTCAATCCACACTACTCTTAGGCCCAAACAATAGAAGAATCTAGTGGTCTTATCAACATCATATTCAAAAGTCTTCAACCCCACCACATCCAAAGTTATATTGAATATGGAATTAGAAACATTGTTTATGCCTAAAAATCCCAATATTCATTTATTTTCCAATCATCCATTCCATTTCCCAATCAAACCTATCATCCAACACTTATCCATCCTTAGCCACACTTTCCTTTGTAGGGGCTACAAAGATATCTTGTCTTGAAGTTTGAAGTAAACTAAATCAATGACCAACAAAGATTACAACATTCTTAGTATCTAAATTTATAACTAATTTTTTATAGAGTAGCTATTAATATGAGGATTAGGTTATAAATTAACATGATTGACTATTTTGGTTGTATCATTTTCTTATAAAGATGTGTATCTCCCCATCAATATGAACACCAAAAACATTCACCCAAGCCAAAAACATAAAAACCCAATAAAAAATTTACCCAAGCCAAAAACATCCAAACCCAACCAACCATACCTAGGCAAAACACATCCAAAACCCAACCATCATCATTAACTACCAAAATGTACCATGTTTTTTTCATTTACCTTTCCTTTTGCCATTGTCGCATACCCTAACTAGTTGCCTTATCACTTGGGGGAAACCCTCTTTACCATTTTATCCTATCAATATATCAACCTATCACTTAGATTATCAACTATTTATCCTAATATTTTAACTTATCAACCTAAACATGATTTTATCACTACTTACCTATCCTATTTAACCTTAGTTCATCCATTGGTTTCATGTTTTTAGCATGATGAATTAGATCAGTTTCAATAGTTGTTTTAATTAATCCAAACAGAAATAGTAAATTGGGGTAGTATGAAATAAGTTTGGTAGTTGAATCCTTTATTTCTTATTCCCTCTTCTAATCATGCTTGTTTATGTGAGCTTGATTATATCTACCCACATGGGCAAATCAGTGTCTCATCAGTCTTGCTACTAATTATAACCACTTATGGGAAAATTAGTATCATTGATATGAGCCATCATATCCTAGTTATAATTTTCTATGGGAAAATTAGGGGAAACATTTTTTTATTATGCCTTGACATACCAACTATCCATTTCCTATGCCATCATACCAACTATGCCTATTTTGTTTAAATTGGCTACTACACTAGTTAGATTCTTCCATTATAAGGTGGAACTACTGTGACTTGGGGCCATTTTAGGACTATGTGAGCCATGCTCAATTCTTGTTGAGGTCAACTCAGTCCCCCTTTACCATTACACTCTCATTTTTTTGTGAACATCCATTCAACTTATCCACACTCTCATCATTTTGTGAGCTTGGACCATTTAGTATCTTGTCATTCTCGATTGAGTTAAGATACTCCAAATTACTAAAAACCTTCAAAATTTTCAAAATCCAAAAATATTTGTCCTATCTAAGCCTAGTTAGCTATCTCTGATTTGGCCTACTAGGGAAAAATCATTAAAGGATGCTTTCTATTGATTTTATTTTCAAGATTTCTATTTGTTTGTTTTTATGTTTTTTTATTTGCTTGCTTATTTTTTTGCTTTCAACACTGTTGCCTTGACTCAGTTTATATGCATTCATTGGGTGATTACTTGCACATTATTATTGTTTCCATCCATATTCATATGTTGACATTACCATCATGGTTATTATCATTGTTGTATTATTTTCAATTATTTATTGGATCAAGAGTCAGTCATTATGCACATTTTAGCCAAGTTCTCATGGTGTTTTATATCATGAGGCATACCATCAAGTGCTCCAATAAAAATTAGCTTAGAAAGTCTTAAAATAAATGGATTGGTAGTGAAGTATCTCCTTGGTACCCTTGGCAAAGCCTCCCACCCATCTTGATCAAATCAACACATTGACCATTCTAATTGCATACATGGTAATCAAGACAAGTATCTCCTCATTGGTAATTACAATTGAATCATTTCCATTGATCAATTCATATTCTTTTATTTATTGCTTTTTATATCCTTATGTGCCTAGTTATTTGTGGCTTCTTAAGTCATTATACCAATGCATCTACATTTGTACACCCTCATCTTTAATTTATACAATAGGGTATATTCTTGAGTTATGTTTGTTAATCTAACCTATTGGGGTGCAATCAATCAATCATATTTATCCAATATTGCTCATCTTAATTTTTATAACCACCTTTGGGCAAACCACTATTTTGACTTTTATTACTAATCATAACTATCTATGGGTAAATCAATGCTTTTTTTTAACAAATCAATGCATGCAAGCATTTTCTCATTTGGGTTAATCTTACCCATGGGTTAATTACACATTTATTCTTACTTATTTTTGAGGGACCATCCATCAAACATGTGATGGCCAATCCCTTGAGGGGGCATTATTATAGGCTTCTTAAACATTTTTTGGAGCTTTTTCTTCATTCATCATCTTCATTAAGGCATACAAGCCTTTTCTCATTATTTAAGAAGACAATGATGTGCCTACGGTTTGCAACATCTTGCTAAATAGTGGAAAATTATAGGCACTTAAAATTGGCCACCAGTGGATTCATACCCAACTTTAGAAAAAATCTTACCAACCATTGAACATCTAGCCTAAGAATTTATAAGAGTCTCAAATGTAGCTTCATAACCATGCAAATAAATGAATTTAGCCCATAAATCAATTAAATAAGTCAAATGCACACATTGAATTAAATCAAAATCTCAAACATTACAAAAGCCTAAAAGAGATTAATTAACATCAAATCCTAATTGAATTCATCCATGATCAATTAAATCAATTATCAAAAAGGGAAATTCAAAAATAAATAAATATCCTAGGTTTTCATCAGACAATGAAAGCCATTTGTGATCAAGGAATTTGACTCAAGAGAGGAGGTTAGTATAGTGTTACTTTAAAAAATAATGAAAGCAACACACTAAAAATCTAACATCTCTATGCCTATATCATGGAGGGATCTTGGTGAACATATAAAAAATGATAAAGCTCAACTAAAATGCAAGAAAACATACATTCCCTACCTTCTTTGAATGCTCCAAATGATGTGTTCATTGGATTTCTTGGATTTTACTCAATAAGTCTTCAAAAATGGAGTTGATTATCTCCATCTCCTTTTGGCACCATGTTTTTCTTGGTTTTGACTTGATTTTGGCATTATAACACTATGTTTTTGATTTATGAATCAAATCCTACATTCTAACTCTACTATGTTCCAAGCTTTCTAAATGAAGAGCTCTAGGCTTGATTTAATAGGTTTTGAAATGGCTTGGACTGAGTTAAATTATAACCTTGGTTGGCTTAGTTTTCAAGTAATCAGCTTATATTTTCCATGGATTTTATTACTCAGCTAATCATATTTATGACTAATTTTACGAATAAGGTATTAGAATCAAATAAGGTAGGGAAAAATAAAGTTATTGATCTAGCCACTTATGTTAAAGATAAATTTTAGAGACCCACTACAGTGAAGGGATTACTTCAAATTCCACTCCCTAATCATGTATTATTTTTCAACCAAGGTTGACTCTTTGTTTAGAAAGCCTATCAACAACACTATGTGGATAGACAATGACTACCAAGCATGGGATCTAAGATATATGTGGTGGCTCCCATCTAAAATATTATATATATATATATATATATATATATATATATATATATATATATATATATATATATATATATATATATATATATATATATATATATATATATATAACTTTTATTCACCTCTCAAGGGAGGAATATTTATGTAATAAAAGATGAAAAACTATTCAAAATTTTTAGTTAGTTGTATTGTTTATATGTGTAAATTATACATTAGTTAAATTGATTTAGCAACTATTTTGAATATTTTTGTGGTTGTTTGTTTATAAATTTGATTTTGTGAATGAATGTGCATGTTAAGAAATTCATGATAAATAAAAAATATATCAAATATATGTCACATGATTTTATTTTTAATATTTCTCCCTCAAACTCTTCATTGTATTCATATAAATTTGAGTAACAACTAGAGTTAAATGAATATTGGTTAAATTGCATAGTGAGTTTCAGAAATCATATTTTCCTAGAAGGATATCTCAACTAGCTTAGGAAATTTTCTTTTCTACCTTACCTTTCTTTCTCTTATATGTTTATTTCATTCAAGATAGATTTTATAAATTATCATAATTATGAACATCCATGCTTAACATATTTTATTCTACTATTTATATTGAATAAAATCATTATCGAAGAAATTCTAGAATAAATTAGAGACCACATTGCTTAACCACTATTACATCATTTGGTTATCTATAAAATTTCATACCTTCACCTCATGATTTAGGTCATATATTTTGATCCTAAAATAAGATGGTGAAAATCCATCAGCCTATTGAAATGAGTCATAAACCTACATCAAAATAAATGAGGTGTGGATAAATTCTACCTAGGATTTTAAAGGTGTTCATGTTGTAGACACATAAATTTGTTCATAGGCACTTGACAATGCTAATTCTTTACACTTTCAAAACCATGTGACTTATGCTCAAATTCATGACTCTTATTTGTCTTTCCTATAAGTTTTTTGTATCTATGTGGGCTCAAACCTTTGTGGGCAACATAGGCTAAGGGGTGGAAAGAAAAGGGGCTTGTCCTATTAGGTTAGAGACTATGCTTTGGTTGGATGTTGTTATATAGGTTGGGTTATTGGCATGGTTAGAATAGATGAAGGGTGAGTCATAACTCAATTAATTATAGGTGCAAGAGTAGATGAAATAGGTACCACCAAATTCTAGAATGGGGTAAGACTTGACTAAACTGCTTGTGGTTTTGAAAGCAGGGAAGTCACACTAGGGTTTAGGTGAGATTGGGCAATTGGTTATGCTAAGCTCTGGACATTATTTATGGTTAGGTTACTTGTTGAAGTAGTGGTTTGAGTAACCATGGGGAAAATAGTGGAAGTAGCTGAAACTAAAGTTTTCTCCATTAGAGAGGTTGGCATACCATAGATTGGGTCACCTAAAGAATTATGGGTTCAGCTCATGGCAAGGTAATGTTGAAGGGATGCCACATTATGATTAAAAATTTATAAAAATATTGATCTCTTTCAGGCATAAAGGGAATTTGGTTGGGGCTAGGAGTATGCTCTATATCTAAAGTATTCTCCATGATAGAATTAGAAACAAGATGGGAAGGTGGAATTGGTTTCCAGCTTGCATAATTGATATAAAATTTGGCTTGATCTTGTATCAATACCATGCAAGAAGAAGTATAGATAGTCTTACTACTCTATATTCCTGATAAAATAAGGAAAAACTAGATTTAGGTGTAGGTAAGTGGGTTGTTTTAGCTTGTTATTTTGAGCAAATGAAAATTACACAATCACTGACATCAATCGCTTAATTGATGTTGGTATTAAAAATTTACTAATGTCAATGGGATTAACTGATGTCGGTAGCTAAAATCTACTAATGTCTATATAATTAACTAATGTCAGTCACTGTGATATCCTAAGAAATTGAAAATCTAAAGTTTTAGAAACCCAAAAGTAGAAACTAGGTAAAATAGTGGATATAACAGGTCTATGTAATAAGGAAGAACACTCCAAAAACCTAATATAACAAGTTATACAAACTGAGTATTATAAATAGTGTTGCTTTTGTGAATCAATAGGAAAACATCCTTACTAATTCCAAAATATAGAAGGCAATAAAAAAGAAAAAAAATAAAATACAACCAGTAACTATTAAATCCAAGAGATTAATTTTAGTCTCGTGTTGGCTTATGCCTTAATCAAATAGTGAGAAAAAATTTTGATTATCGAAGTTACTAGAAAGCAATCTAGAGCTAGTTTTAGGTTAGTTTTAGTGCTCAAGAGGAAATCTATGTTAGACTATGTACATGGCTTGTTATAGTGGCTTGTTACCTACACTTCATGGACCTAAAACCAAGCCAAGATGATTAGCAAAAATATACCTTCTATCTAGAGTTTATACTCTACCAGAGAATGGAGTGGATTCTCCCCTTGGTGGTGAAATCCAAGTAGGATAGCTAAGGTAATCCACCAGGTAATGAAATATTGATGGGCCTTATCTTAGGTGAGTTTAGATGTTTGTTTGTGTGAGTGTGATTTATTTGTGTAACATAGGTACACTATAATTTATTCATAATTCTTGTAATTAATTATTTGAGCTAATATATGCAGCAAGCAAATAATGAAGTGCAGTAAGTTTTAAACCCAAATTTGAAATGTTTATATTTGAATTAAAGAAAAGATGAAATAGGAGTAGAGAATGAAATTCACTATCCAAATGTGCATGCAAGAAATAGAATAAATAAGAGATTCATTTTAACTTGTAAGAGAAGTGATAAATTGCTTTTAGAGGCAAAGAGAAAAGAAGAGTGGAAAGGAAGAAGAGATTTCAGATTATTTCCTTTAAACAAAAAATATATTGTTGAATTTTTTGTTCTAAGGGAGAAAGGAAGGAGAGAGGGTAAGAAATGAAATTTTTCCTATAATGCACCTATATGAATGCTTAAAGCAAGAAATGAACCCAAGGAAAAATCTAGGGTCCCATCGGGCGTGCCAAAAATGTTTCACTAAAATTTGTTTATTTAAAGTCTAAAGAAAATAGAGAAGAATGATAGAGATAAGTGATTAGAATGAACCAAGATTAGTTTGTGTGCCATAGATAGATGTATTGAGCACTCCTCTTTGGCTGGGGAAGACTACTATTATTCACAAATTGAGTGCAGCAAAAAGTAACAAAGTGCAGGTGGTATGTTCTATTTGTATTTTGGAAGTTATTTGGGAAATTTTTGGAAAAGTTAGGAAATCCATAGTTGTCAACATTGGTTATACTTTCAAGGTCATTAAGGGTGTAACCAATATCGGTTATGCTACTAAGGTCAGTGGGGGAAAGTGATTGATGTCAATTATGCTGTTGAGGTCAATAAGGGAAATAATTACCTAGGATCTTGCAGAGGGTTTTTCTAGGTCTGTGAAATGGTTTTAGTCAGGTCTAGGAGGTTGGGGATATTTGTGAGAGAGAGATATTATGATTTAGATGGATTTAGTCATAGGTTTGGTGTGTTAGGTTAAGGGAAACAATAAGGGAAGCTTTATAACTCCCTCATTGGGGTTCGGTTAGGAATGAGTAATGTAATGAATAGTAGATATAAAGTGATAACAAAGTAACTGCTTAAAAGACCTATAAAATAAGTGATATACTTAGCTATAGTGGTGACTAAATGATAAGTGCCAGATGAATGGCTCCTATTAGGTAGTTTGATCTAATGCCTTAAATGGACAAAATAAGTAGGTGTTGCTAGTTCTCAAGAGCTTGGTTCCTGATCTGGATAGGCTTATGCAAGATAACAGTAAGCCAAGATGCTAAAATTTGAATCTTGAGAGCTTGGATGCAAATAATAATGAGTTTTCTTGATTTTTACTAACCTGAACATTAGGTTGGAGTTTAGCTTATATAACTAACGTCAATGATCCCACTAATGTTAGTCATGGGTTGATTGATGTTGGTGGCCTTAGAATAGGTAAAAATACTATTTTTGGCCTATTTTTTGTTACTCTTCATGCCAAGTGTGGCACCCATTATAAAATGGTACAAATAGGAGATTAAGAAGGATGTAGTTGGTTAGGAATTCATTTTTGAAGTGAGAATAAGTCTTTGGTAGTTATGATTAAGTGAGAATTAGTCTTAGGATGAGGTGGTCATGTAAGGTCATATAAGGGCTTTTTAATTAACTTAATTAAGTATTTTAAATTAATTAAATGTGTGAGGGGTAAAAACATGGGTTAAGGAGGCTAATCATTATTTTTATTGGAAATGGGCTTAAGGGGGTTTCGACATAGGGAGTTACACATGTGTGTGACATAATTTTGGTGTCTAAATTATTTTATTTTATCAAATCTTTATTGACAAATGTTGTCCCATACAAATTTGGTGTCCTTTTTAGTAAACTTGTGAAAGGAATTGTTTTGTCAGCCAACTAAGTGAAGCATTAGATATAATTAATTATACCTTGTAAACATAATGGTTACTTTATATTAGTTGGAAGTGGAATATCAACAATAATTTTTACCTTTTCTAGATCAACCTCAATGCTTCATTGAGAAATAATTTCCCTGAGGAGCTTTCTAGACGACACCCTAAAAGCACATTTTTGGGATTTAAATGAATGTTGAACTTGCATAAGCATTCAAATATCTATCATAAATCATGAGAATTATCTTGTCAATGCTTGTATTTTTAAATTAAATCATCAACATAATTCTCACTAATTTTGTGAATAAAATTGGGAAATATATGAGTCATGGCCCTTTAATATGTTGCTCTAGAATTTCTAAGTCTAAAATTCATGATTGTATAACAAAATGTGCCCCATAGAGAGTTAAATTTTTCCTTTTTTTGATATTATAGGTTAATTTTGATTTTTTTTAATCCTAAAAACCCATTCCTAAATGAAAATGCCTCATATAGAACTATAAAATTGACTATCAGGTCAATATTAGGTAATGGAATGTCATCTTTTAGAAAATCTTGTTTAAATCATGATAACAAGTGTAACATTAAATTTCACCATTAGGCTTAATAATAGGCACAATGTTAGATACCCAATCAAAATGTGTAATGTCTCATATGAATATGGCATATAACAAATTTTGAATCTCTTTTTTAACTAACAACACCACTTTAGGATGCATTTTACAATTCTTTGTTGAATAGGCTTTGCATTGAGATACAATAATATATTGTGCAACAACACTAATGCATCAATCCCAGACATATCTAAGTAATTCCAAAAAATATTTATGGGTAATCATGTAGGAATTTTTGATATTCCTTACCTTCATCACCTTTCATCATTGTTGCAAGCACTACCAACCAAGAAACTTTTTTTGTTTTATAATTAAATTGTATTATTTATTCATTTAGCAATGTAGAACACTCTATAATAAATGATGTTGTAAGACTAGTATTATGTACATTCATGTTGGACATTGGTACCATCACTCTCACCAAAATAATAATGAGCATAGGTGGCATGAGGAAACCTATTCTTATGATATAAGGAAGGGAGATCTACAAAATCCCCCAAGTACTCTAATAATGATTCATCATTTGAAAATTCATCAAATGTCAAAGTTTTTGGTGAAGTGGTTATATCAATAAAATGATAGTGAACCATCGAAAAATATATTATGGAAGTATTCATACATTCATATTCAACATTTTAAAAATAAGGCGTGGTGCAAGTAGATTACTTATGACTTACATATTTATCTAAAAACTCCAAGCCTTTCCAATTTGTGTTATTTATAGAAGAGATGGGTTGAGTTATACCCTACTTATTTTTACCTATCCCTTGTCCTTTGTATCCATTTTTGAACAAATATTGAGAACCAAAATCAGGTTTGTACAATTGTGGAATAGGGTTATCTATTTAATGGATTATGGAATAATGTTTAAAGGGGTTAGTATCCACTATACATGTGTAAATAAATCTGCAATGGATGAATTTTAAGAATGCATGTAAATTAGATAGAACCATGTACATTTCATGTATTCAAGGTCATCCCAAAAGTATGTTATAGTTTAAATCATTTAGCATAACATGGTATGAAGTAGGTAGTGTATGGGGTCCCATGATAATTTTCAATGTTATTTTCCCTAATACTTGTCATGGAATATTATCTAAACCTTTGATGTTCATATTAGAAGGTTCCAAATCATTGAACCCAATGAAAAGTAAATAAATAAAGGATATGTTGAAAATGTTAAACCCTAAACCATTGTTCATAAGGATTATTTTTATATTTTTATTCCACACAAAGATTTTAATGTATAATGGTAAGAAAATATTAATGAGGTCTGTCAATGGTAGATCTTCCTTTTCAAAGGATATATTATGTTCGGTCCATTTGATGGAATTTAACACAAACACCACATATGGAGGATCTATATTATTTGGTAAAAAGGTAATGTGTAATACATCCAAAATAACATCCTTGTAATGGGAGGAATGGTGGAGCAAGTCCCAAATTGAAGTTTTAGCTATAACATAATTAGAAGAGCTTATGGCATGGTGGGAAGAGCAAGATTATTTCATGCACTCCTTTTGGTGTTTTATTAATAAAAGCTAGGATCTCATTATAAACATTACAATAATAAGGGGTATGAAAGAATACATGTGATTTATAGTAATCATATTTGTAACTCCTTATATATTAGATTGATTTAATCTTACATGAAACATAACAAGCATTAACTATGATGGAGTATTGCAATATGAAGTAAGTAACATATCTATCCATATTAAACGTGCCTTTTCGAAATATATAATCAATAAACCCTATATCAATATCTAGGGTTTTGTGGATGAAAGATCAAATTCACCAAATGTTTAACCCTAAAATATAGATATGAGGAATCTAGGGTTAAATGGGTAGAGATAACCTAAACAGAAGTATGGTAAACTATCTCTATAGTAAGCCAATTATTTACAAAACTCAGATAAAACATATATTGAATTTATTATGTTCAGATTATAAAGATAAAAAATATAGCTATGTTAGATATTGCAATTATAATAAAAATAAGATACTTAGCTAATTATGATTCTAATACAAATATGGATATATAATAGGTAGAAAGTGGATTAGATATGGATTCTATAAAAATCACTTGATTTTATAAATTTGACCTGTATATTTGTAGACACTTACATTGACCTAGGATGGCTACATTGACACTACTATCTAACTCAGATTTAGGTGTCTAGTATGAAATACCTATTAAAACTAGATGTGACCACTTAGATGTTTTTAGGTTCTATGTCACCTTCACTCTGGTGCATTCAAATCTGAGTCATGGATTGTCGTTCCTTGTCAAATAACAAAATATTAGTTATTCAAATTCATAATGGTTATTGGAAAAAATGGGTTAGATGTAACACACTACCAATATGCCCCAAAAACCCCTTTATCAATGAGCACTACCTATATATCCAATACTCCAAAGAGGTCCTCATACTTATGTAGTTATCCCCTACATGTTGACTTGTGTGTGAATCATAAAATATGTGATAAGTATAACATTGACCTATCTTGTAACTTGGAAAATAGAACTCTTTGGATGCTCCTTTAGTAATTCTAACATATATATGTGTTTTCCCTATGACTGATATGGAAATAGGAGAAAGTAGGGAAGTTTTTTCTCACTTGAGTGTTTCATAAAAAAACCTTTGGTAAGTTACCTTGTGAGATGATATGTATTTATGGGTATTTTATAAGTGAGGATTGATCCTTTATCTATACTAATCCATTTTGATAATACCTCACATCAAATTATTTAGGTCGACCATAGGAATATGTTTCATTTGTAAACTAGATGACTTTAGGGCATTAGACACTTACATTAGAATAAGACAGTTGCATTAACATAGGTGTATAACTTGAATGAAAATGTCCAACTAGATGAAAAATAGGTGAAGGTTTTGAACTTGTAGAGATAGAATATAAATATTTTTATAACATTATGAGTGAGATAGAAAACCTAGGTCATCCAAATGCCATTGGTCAAACTAAGAGATAAGCATTTAAGCATAGCTAGATAGTGTGTGCAAGTATTTTTTCATTGGGAAAGGTATATAAGTTGAAGATACATCAATGATACATATTTTACAATTGTATAAGACTAATGTGATATATAATTCAAAAATAGTGTCTACAAATACATAGGTAGCAGTCAATCATCAAGGGAGTGATTGAATTTAGCTCAACCTATTATATTCCCCTCTTATTCTTGCAAGTTTTCAAGCTATCAAATTGCCCTAAAGATTTCAAAGATGAGAAGATAAATAATTATTTATATGTGTAAAAAATCTAAGTGAAATATATGATATTTCTTCTTGTCTACATCCACAACAAGTGCATCAATTAGTTTGGATGCATAATCAATCAAGATAAATACATGGTTAATAAACTCAAGAAAAATACATCACCTATCTATTGCACTCTTACCTATACTTATATTTTGATTTTGTCCCTAAGATTTCATTTATAAATTCTTAGATTATTTATCTTTTCTTATTTATTTATTTTTATAGTCAACTGAGACAAGTATGTCGTCAATGGACTCATGCACACTATCTTGTTGTCTACTTATTGCAGTCTTATCTAAATTTTGTTTATTTTATTAATTTTTATATTAACCTTGCATAGTCATCTCTTATTCTTATTTTTAGTGTCAAATATTTATAACAACCAATAGATATCATTATGTGAGATAAGTATGTTTATTGTTAGTACTTTCCCAAAATAATAATTTTCCACTTTCATTATTTGTCAGATTTAGAATAGTTAATCATTTGCATATCTTTAGCAATTTGATATTTATAGTTTTATACCTATAAAATAATAAAAACTTCTTAATAAATATGAGTGTTTTATAAAATATATGGTAAAACATATTAGTGAACCCAAACATTTATTTTTGAGCTTCTACTCTCTAATTACATTTTTTCTTAATTTTTTTACAATCTTTGTTCTTATAGTTTTAAAATTCATAGGAGTTATCATTTTGGGCAAAGAAATTAATAATTTTTTTTGTATTTTTGTGTGAGGTATATTGACCCAATACTAAACTCATTAGTCAACACTATATACATGTATTTTATATGTACCTCAAAATATATCAAAAATTCCTAGGACTTTGTTTTCAGCCATAGGAAGCCTTCAACCATTTGTCCCTAGTGTGCACTAGTAAGAAATTATCCCTAATAAGTTACTTTCTCAACATACCCCATGTCACAAGATAATGTGGTTATGGGTATGGTGGAATACTCCATAGTGTGTTAACTATTTAAAACTAGGATTAATATATTTGAGAGCCTACAAAATAAAGACACCCTTGAGTAGTTACACCCTTCTTCCTTATTTTTCAAATTAAATCCTTAGTCATAATGAGTAAATTTAGATTGTACATTTTGAAATTTATTATTCCATGGTATGTTACTTTCTAAGTTATTATTAATTATCTATATGCATTAATTAAATCTAACTCATAATAAGGTTAAAATAATTAATGTAAATTCTCAAGCCTTAAACAACCCATATGTTTTCCATAATACTCCTCATATTAATAATTATATAAGGACTACTCCTCATCCTCTTAATTAACTTATTATGGACTTCAAAATTGATAACATAAATATGTAAGGAGGTTAATATTAAAAAATTCCAAAATTTTCTTGAAGTCAACCCATATAATATTGATGCATTCCTACATGTTTAAAGAGATGATCATAATTAATTAGCTTATAATTTATATAATTCAATTACTAATACTATTATTATTCTTATATAAATCCATATAGTTATACATGTGATAGCATCTTTGAGTATGGGGGCATCTAATCTGGGGCCCAAAAGGAGACCTAGTGGACATCCTACTTAAATAGATTTAAGGCAGTTATATATGTAATATATTTATTTAATTAAAGATAATATGAAACTATAATGTGGTAAAAAAAAATGAAATTAAAAATAAAATAACAAAAAATATAGAATTGTAATGGTAAATCTATATTGTGTTGAGTTTTGTACAGTCTGTGAGATCGAATGATGCTACCAAATAAATTCCTAACTCTATTATTATATGGGTTTGATCAATGAAATTCTTACCTATAAATAATTGAGATGTACATTATTATATAATACAATAATATTAATCATTATTTGAACCATTACAATAGTTTGTCTCAACCACTTCATAACCACCAAGTGCGATAATGTCATTGATTGTCATTATCGATAGGTTGTTGGATATAGTATTGACATTGCATGATTTGTGTGGTGACTCAAGAGTGGAATTTCAAGGAGTGAATTGGAACATAGTTGTATAATCTACTGATGTAATTTTTGACATCAAAATAAGGCCAGATATACAACTATGGTAATGTGTAATATGATCTAGTGACCTACATCCTCTTAGATTAGAATCACATAGTTTACAATATTTTAGCATGAATATCTCTAAAATGGAATCATATACACCTCCCATGATCACCACAAAAAGACCACCTCCAAATTCTCTTAATGTATCTTATCTTAAGAAAAAAAATCTCACCTTGCAAGCCAAAATATAGTAGTTAGAAAAAGGTGTTTCCAAAGCTCCTCATATAATTTATTCTCATAATTTTCTTCATAATTATTTATCATCCAAACTAACATCTTAAAAACTCCCAACAATTTTTTTCCACCTAAGCTACACTCTATTAGGGTAAAGGTGATCTTAAAAAACTTCTTTGTTATTTTTATGTAACAAGTTTGGAATATTCTTACAATGATAAATTATGTACCAAACTCTTTCCAAGAAGTCTAAAATATTGTGAACTTTGATGGTTTTATAATAGCCCACTTAAATCTATTAGAACATTCAACCAATTATTAGATCAATTCTTAGCACATTTCTTAATCAATATTTGTGAAAGGTTATCTTATATAGAAATTAATAATTTCAAGCAAGGGTCAAATGAGAAAATTAGTGACTATGTTATATGGTACAACACTACGATAGCAAAGATGACAAACTTTATGGCTGATAATTAATTTCAATATATCTTGACTCAAATATTTTTAACACCATTTCATGAATCATATCTTTTTGTAAAATATTATTTATTCCAATCTTATCATTCTACCTCCCCCATATAAGCTTTATTTGACCAATTTAGAACCTAAAGGATTTGAAATTAATGTATATTGTGACTACAATAGATTAATTCAACATTATAAAAATAAATTTTATAGGCTAAGGCACATATACATGATCTCATTAATGATAATACTATTGAAGTAAACTTGCCTAGAGAGGAAGTTAGACCACAAAAAAATGATAATTTAAAGCTAAAAATATTCAAAAATCATTTCCCTAATCATAATATAATTGAGGATGCCGATGATTCATAAGTACATCATGCATAAAATGTTCATCCTTATCCCAAGTCATATGGGCATCCAATTGATAAAATCGTTAGTACATGTACATTAGAATAATATCTAGTAATCACATTTGATGATAGTGAAAATAATGATGATGATTTAGATAAAACATGCACTATTTATTAAAGCATACATCAAAAAATAACCTATTCATAGTGTCATAATTTCTAATGAAAATGCATGTATAATGACATTACTTTATAATATTGGATACACACATCAAGATATACAAGATACATCAAGTATAATTAAGGCATTTGATGGTCATAAACATGATACTTTTGGAAATATAATGATTCCTCTTCTTTTGGGTTTATTAATAGTGTAAATTCCTTTCATAGTCTTAAAAAAGGAAACGGTATTCTATATATTATTAAGATGCCCTTGGATACAAAAGTTTTGATCAATTTCATCTATAATTTATACATTCCTCAAGTACATATATTATAATCAAGTGGTCAAAGTTCAAGGAA
Source organism: Torreya grandis (assembly GCA_037957365.1). Taxonomy (NCBI): domain Eukaryota; kingdom Viridiplantae; phylum Streptophyta; class Pinopsida; order Cupressales; family Taxaceae; genus Torreya; species Torreya grandis. Next base: position 426,412 of record JARHVA010002983.1, on the reverse strand, counting down.
TCACATGTGAGTATAATATATAGTCAACGGTAATTCCCCCTCCTCCCCCACAACTACCAAATTTGGTTGTGACATCTATTAAAGAGCACCATCAAAAGGCAGCTATGGAACCTACTCCCAAAGTGTAATAAAAAAATGATTAGTACACCCATTCAAGGGGATAATAAATAATTAGTTGTTTCCCCTATAAATATTATATCTATAAAGTAATTTAAATGGAAAAAAATATCTTCTAAGAAATAAATATTCATCCTAAATTGTTACTCAAGGTTCCAATAAGTATAAATCATTTTTAGTGCATCCTAATACAAATCCTAAAATAATTTAGTGTGTTTCATAGTGAACAAAGGAAATTATAAATTATACTTAACCAAGTCTTGGACCTTCTCTAATTTCACATGGAAATAGATTCTATAATAAATTTTCATGACAATTTAGATACATCACTCAATAAATATTTATATTCACATAAATCTACATGCAGTATTCCTCATCCATGGAAAATCAAGCTTCGCCTCTTTGATACAACCACTTACTATGATCCTTATATTTATTTGATCATAGGATAATTATTTTTCATAAATTATTTTAAAAAATTCAATATATATATATATATATATTGAAAAAAAAAATTAAAATTCCAAAAAATCTAAAATTAGGACCTTAGCATGACATGAGATGCTAATTATTTCTTTTCATATGTTATATATCATATATGTTGGTAGATAACATATTATTTTTTATACACAAATTAATTTCATAAGGTTCCAATAAGTATAAATCATTTTTAATGCATCCTAATACAAATCTTAAAATAATTTAGTGTGTTTCATAGTGAACAAAGGAAATTATAAATTATACTTAACCAAGTCTTGTACCTTCTCTAATTGCACATGGAAATAGATTCTATAATAAATTTTCATGACAGTTATGATACATCACTCAATAAATATTTATATTCACATACATCTACATGCATTATTCCTCATCCATGGAAAATCAAGCTTCACCTCTTTGATACAGCCACTTACAATGATCCTTCTATTGACTAGATCATAGGATAATTCTTTTTTATAAACTATTTTTAAAAAATCAATATATATATATATATATATTGAAAAAAAAATTCAAAAAATTCAAGAAATCTAAAATTAGGACCTTAGCATGACATGAGATGCTAATTATTTCTTTTCATATGTTATATATCATATATGTTGGTAGATAACATATTATTTTTTATACACAAATTAATTTCATAAGGTTCCAATAAGTATAAATCATTTTTAGTGCATCCTAATACAAATCCTAAAATAATTTAGTGTGTTTCATAGTGAACAAAGGAAATTATAAATTATACTTAACCAAGTCTTGTACCTTCTCCAATTGCACATGGAAATAGATTCTATAATAAATTTTCATGACAATTATGATACATCACTTGATAAATATTTATATTCACATACATCTACATGGAGTATTCCTCATCCATGGAAAATCAAGCTTCACCTCTTTGATACAGCCACTTACTATGATCCTTCTATTGATTAGATCATAGGATAATTCTTTTTTATAAATTATTTTAAAAAATTCAATATATATATATATATATTGAAAAAAAATTTAAAAAAATTCAAAAAATCTAAAATTATGACCTTAGCATGACAATTATGATACATCACTCGATAAATATTTATATTCACATACATCTACATGCTGTATTCCTCATCCATGGCAAATCAAGCTTCACCTCTTTAATACAACCACTTACTATGATCCTTCTATTGATTAGATCATAGGATAATTCTTTTTTATATATTATTTAAAAAAATTATATATATATATATATATATATATATATATTGAAAAAAAAATTTAAAAAATTCAAAAAATCTAAAATTAGGACCTTAGCATGACATGAGATGCTAATTATTTCTTTTCATATGTTATATATCATATATTTTGGTAGATAAAATATTATTTTTTATACACAAATTAATTTCATAAGGTTCCAATAAGTATAAATCATTTTTAATGCATCCTAATACAAATCCTAAAATAATTTAGTGTGTTTCATAGTGAACAAAGGAAATTATAAATTATACTTAACCAAGTCTTGTACCTTCTCTAATTGCACATGGAAATAGATTCTATAATAATTTTTTCATGACAATTATGATACATCACTCGATAAATATTTATATTCACATACATCTACATGCAGTATTCCTCATCCATGGAAAATCAAGCTTCACCTCTTTGATACAGCCACTTACTATGATCCTTCTATTGATTAGATCATAGGATAATTCTTTTTTATAAATTATTTAAAAAAATTAAATATATATATATTGAAAAAAAAATTCAAAAAATTCAAAAAATCTAAAATTAGGACCTTAGCATGACAATTATGATACATCACTCAATAAATATTTATATTCACATACATCTACATGCAGTATTCCTCATCCATGGAAAATCAAGCTTCACCTCTTTAATACAACCACTTACTATGATCCTTCTATTGATTAGATCATAGGATAATTCTTTTTTATAAATTATTTTAAAAAATTCAATATATATATATATATATGTAAATTTAAAAAATTCAAAAAATCTAAAGTTAAGACCTTAGCATGACATGAGATTCTAATTATTTCTTTTATATGTTATATATCATATATGCTGGTAGATAACATATTATTTTTTATACACAAATTAATTTCATAAGGTTCCAATAAGTATAAATCATTTTTAGTGCATCCTAATACAAATCCTAAAATAATTTAGTGTGTTTCATAGTGAACAAAGGAAATTATAAATTATACTTAACCAAGTCTTGTACCTTCTCTAATTGCACATGGAAATAGATTCTATAATAAATTTTCATGACAATTATGATACATCACTTGATAAATATTTATATTCACATACATCTACATGCAGTATTCCTCATCCATGGAAAATCAAGCTTCACCTCTTTGATATAGCCACTTACTATGATCCTTCTATTGATTAGATCATAGGATAATTCTTTTTTATAAATTATTTAAAAAAATTCAATATATATATATATATATATATATATATATTGAAAAAAAATTCAAAAAATTCAAAAAATCTAAAATTAGGACCTTAGCATGACAATTATGATACATCACTTGATAAATATTTATATCCACATACATCTACATGCAATATTCCTCATCCATGGAAAATCAAGCTTCACCTCTTTGATATAGCCACTTACTATGATCCTTCTATTGATTAGATCATAGGATAATTCTTTTTTATAAATTATTTTAAAAAATTATATATATATATATATATATATATATATATATATATTCAAAAAAAATTAAAAAAATTCAAATAATCTAAAATTAGGACCTTAGCATGACAATTATGATACATCACTCAATAAATATTTATATTCACATACATCTACATGCAATATTCCTCATCCATGGAAAATCAAGCTTCGCCTCTTTGATACAACCACTTACTATGATCCTTCTATTGATTAGATCATAGGATAATTCTTTTTTATAAATTATTTAAAAAAATTCACTATATAAATTCAATATATATATATATATATATATATTGAAAAAAAAATTCAAAAAATTCAAAAAATCTAAAATTAGGACTTTAGCATGACATGAGATGCTAATTATTTCTTTTCATATGTTATATATCATATATGTTGGTAGATAACATATTATTTTTTATACACAAATTAATTTCATAAGGTATTTTAATGTGATTTAAGATTTTTAAATTAAATGTGAATTATTATATTTTATAATTCCCTTCTACTTATTGTCCATACCTATGTTGGGGGCATCTCTATTTATGGGTTACATTTTCACATGTGTTATCTATCTATGACCTCAAATGCAACGTTGAGTGTCATATCATACAATTTTTTTAATAAATAATGCATATGATGGTTTTATAATAATATGATATTAATAAATATGAATAGAATAGACTAGTATCACTTGTTATATTCTCCTTCAATGTTGTTTACTTCTTACATAATAGGTTTAGCATTGATTGCTTATTGTGTGTGTCCCTTGACTCTTGTGTGAAAATTATTTTTTCATCTCCAAGATATAATTTTTTGGTATTTAAACATGTATAATTATTATGGATATTGTCATCATGTGTGTGAAATCTTTACTTATGTGACATTTTAACATGACCCTTGTATGCAACCTTGGGCTTTATTGTATAATATTGTGTGTTGTGTTTTTATTTTTGCTAAGATTTATTAGTGGTTCTATGATAATTATTATGCACTCTTATGGAATATTATAAATAAAAAATAATTACATCAATACATTATTAAATTATATATCTATCTATACATGACACTTTTTATGTCTTACATTCCATGTGTAACACACATGCTTCAATAACAATGGAAATTTTACGATATGGTCATATATTTATCATGTGATATAGTTAAATCTTCTTTTGAGATGAGTGAATTTAAAGATACATCCCTCATATTAAAATTGGGGCATTATAGTGGGTTTTGTTTAAATATTCAAACCTCCATGAACATATCTATTACAAAATACAAGTTTTATAAATACAAAGTACAGATTTTAAAAGGTTCAAATTAATGAAAAAAAAAAATAATTTATATAGAATACAAGTATTAAAGAGATTAAAAATGATTCAAAAAATTATCATATGACATATATTAACACATAAATAAATATTATATGTAAATATGACATACACATGCATTCACTTTTTAAAGACTCAAAGTACAGAATTATACACACTTGAATGCATATGCTTGAGCATATGCAAAAAATTTATAAAATCAAAGTTATAGGTTGAAAGTAAAATTACAATTGAGAATATAGATGCATAAATTATACATCATTAGCACAAATTAAAAGAGATAATTATACACATTCATTCTTATGCTTATTCAAATTTACATTTTCAAATCTTCAATGCTTCAAAGTTTCAAAGCTAAAAGTACTCAAATTATAATCAAATTCAATGAGTAACGTGGTCATGGTGGTGGAATTAATTTCATTCATTCATTTTTTATCATGTAGATGAGAATATATATCTATCTAAAATGGTGTTATTTTAAGCTTTTTAGGTGATGTGTATTCAATTCTAGTGACACTCAATGTCCTTGACATCACTTTTAGCAAACCTACCATGGTTCCACCTTTTTAGATTAGTACATTTCATATTATTCATGATTCATGATATTTGATATAATTAATATTTCCATCTCGATTTATTTATTATTTATTCAAATTAGGACTTGATCACTCTCAATTCTCTAGTCGTTAAAATTATCCAAATGTTTTAGTAAGGGGGCACAATTATCCATCATTAGTTACAATTTATATGGCATTTAAATTTCATATACATATAGGTGCAATTATTTATTTCTCTCTTATTAAATTTTCAATTTTCAAAATTCAATTTTTTTTTTAAAATTTAAAATTAATAAAATGACTTCTTCATGAGTTGTAGGGATTGTTAATTTAAAGTATCATGCACAATTAAAGTATTTGCTCAAAGACAAAGTGTTTTGTATACACTCAAGTTCAACTCTTTCTCTTTTATTATAATAATTTAATTTTTAGAATGAAGGATATGGGGAGGGGAATGTATAAACATAAACATGGTCATAAGTACTTGATAATGCTATTTCTTGACACTTTCCAAACCACATGACTTATGCTTAAATACATGACTCTTATTCATCATTCTCTAAGTTATTTGTATATAAGCAGACTCAACCCTTTATTTATCTTTATCATTACATAAAATAATTCAATTATATATGATCAAGTTGTCTAAAATAATAATAAAATTATCTCCAGTTATGAACTCAAGTCTTGGACATTCTTAGACAAGTATACCCTAGGTAGACAAGGGGATAGTGTGTCACTATCCACTTAGGTCAATCATGTCACTGACTAAATAATGACTAGTTTTCAAATTCAATATTATCCTTTTGTGTATTTATTCGCATTTCATAAGTTTGGATAAATGAACTTGTCAAAATATTCACCAATAAATATATGTCAAGATTCATTCATTTTCACCACTTTCTAGTAAATTGGTATAAACATACAAACTTCTACACATTGAGAAAATATATCCTATTCTACCCAAATTATACATTATTCATAAGCACCAGTTATAACCTAAGGCAACATCCCTCTAAATAAATTAAATAACTATCAGTGTAATAAATATTATCCATATTATAGTTTCATACACATAGTCAAAGGAGCACAGTCACACATTCAATCTAGGTGGGAAAATTACATGGACTTGATTTCCCTCCTTAGAGTATTATATATGTAGGCAACAGTCAATCATTAAGGGGGTGATTGATATTATCTCAACCCATTACACTCCTATTTTATTCTTATAGTTTTTAAAGCTATCAAAGTGACCTAAGAGTTTCAAATATAAGAGAAGACAAAAAAACAATTTCTATGTTACAAACGCCTAATTGTGATATCTTAGATTTCTCCTCATCTACAATTGTAATAGGTGAAACAATCATTTTATAGGTAGATTCAACATAGAAAGTTCCATGTTCAATAGACTTTATCATACTATGGTTTTGCCTACCTATCATGCTTTTATCCAAATTCATCTTTTGCTTCAATTCTTGAGTTGTCATTTACAAACTCTTGATTTTTGTGTCATTTCCTATATGTTGTTTTCTATAGTCAATTGAGATAAGTTTGTGATCAATGAATTCAATGACATTATGTCTTTTTCTACCTATTTTATTCATATCTAGATTATGTGTATGTCTTTAATTCTGATAATGAGCCTTCATAATCATCTCTTAATCTAATCTTTATAGTCAAACAATAAAAATAGTCAACATATATCAATGTGCAAACTAAGTATAATTATTCTTAGTAATTTCTAGAAATAGAAACTTTCAAATTTCAATATTTGTCATAATCATAATATTTATTCATTTTCATATCTTTATAATTCTAATATTTCAAGTTACATACCTATATAATAATAAAAATCTCTTGGTATGAAGGGAAACAAGGAATGGAAACTTTTAAGTGATGAATGGGTGGTTTTAGAGTGGGTTTATGTTTTTTTATGACAAAACTTTTAATTCTAAGCTACGAGATGGTAGAAACAACATTTAGATAAAATTGAGAATGTTAAGTAAAATTAATATTAAAGGAAGAGAAATAAATATTTTAAGGAAGGAGAATTCTTTGTTGAGAATAATGTTTCTGAGCATGCATTTTGAATAGCGTAAATCAATGGTGAAGATGGGAAATGAAGAGTACTAACTAGCTATGAGACTAATTAAACTCACCCTTATTTATAAGATATATCTATATAAGATGATGATTTTGATGCAAATCTGAGTGATTTTTAAGACTAGAAGATCATCTAAAAGCATAGAGTAAGAAGGCCTACTATGAACGAGGTAAGGATTGAAAAAAAAATTGGACTAGTAAATATTTCCATGTTGTATACATTCCTACCCAAGAATTTATTTGTCTCCTTTCTTTCTCTAGCTTGGAATATCAAAAATTTGTTTTAGATTATATATCTTGATGGTTCATGGGATAGATGGGTATCTTTATCAAACCATGGATGAAATGTTTTACCCTATAACTGGAAACATTGATTTATTCCCTATATGGGTAAACCTTTATGCCCTCCCCATGGAGTTTTGGGGAGAACACATTTTATGTAAAATAGGGGATGCCATAGGTAAATACCTATATATGGATGATCAAAAAGAGGAAAACTTGAAAAATAAATTCAATGTGAGTAAAGTTATAATTACATTTGTAAGGATTTAGACAATTTTAGGCCTTCAGAGCATAACTCTCCATTATATCAAGGGTATTTAGATTCAACCTATTGACTATGAGAATATTTACATTCTATGTCATGGTTCCTAGAAAATAGTACATCTTAAGAGCAAATTCCCCAATGTCAATAATCAAAGAGAACCAAATTCTTGGGGAAATTTTAAGAAGATTAGACCCTTTTATGTGAACAAATAATACATACCAAATAGTGAATAATTGGCCCATGAAAAAGATGAGGTAGATCTTGGTTATGCTATAGAGTAGTATTTTTCCCCCTCCCCAAGAGATTAAGAGCACTTATTTGAAGGTGGAGGGAATAATAGTATCTTCAAAGGTTTATACTCATTAATAAATAATGGATAATATTATTTAACCACTACTATTGAGACTCCAAAAAAAATCATAATTTAGTCTCCTACATCATTCTTTTTTACTAGAGTATGAGCAACTTGAAAGTAATAAAAGGGTTTTCAATGAACATCCAAAAAATTATGAATCTCCATGATACTATCTTTAGAGTTTGAATTAAAAAAATGTATTTACCAATGTTGTGACCCTTGATTAAGAGTACTAGTATCCTATTAGGAATTCTAATTTAAAAAAACACAAAGTGTAATTAGATTATTTGTGTGATTTTCCTATAGTTAATTTATAGCTATCTCTAGTTTGGGATTTTTAGCCTGATTAATTATTGTCCTTTGAAGTGCTTCTTTTTTGTGGCATGGTTTTTTGATACCTATCTTTTTGGTTCCTTGAATAAGGGAAAGGCCCCTTTCAAAACCCTTATTTTACCTTCATCAAAAAAACAATAAACACTTCTTAATCATATTTAGTGTTATATCAAAAATAGAGTAAAACACATGTATAAACCAAGTTAATCATGAATAAATGTGTTTGGCAGATAGAGGTGGATAAGAAAATAAATGGGTACATTAATACATTGAAAGTGTGATCAAGAGTCAAATATATATTCATTTTTTAAGTATTTAAAATTGATGTTTTCAAAGTGAGAAATATAAAATTTAGGTGTTTACACCTGGGCAAAACTCTTTCATAAAAAATAGCCCAAAAACATATTCCCTATTGCATTAAGTCAATTGTTTATAATGTAATAATGTACTTCAAATTTTTATTTTCCCTTTTGCATGTGTGATTTTTTTTAGGCACATCAATAGGAAACTATCCAAGTAGTATTACAATACAATGGGTACTAAAAACATGAAATAAAACCATCCAAATTACATACAACATTCCACATGTATAGTCTAGATGAGTGTAAATATTGTAGAGTGTAAATCATGAAAAGTGTACTACCATTTCCAAAATTATTCACTTGTTTACTAATTTCCATAAGGGACCAAGGGTTATACTTTTAGCAGCTAAGGGTAGCCATGTCCATTGACTTTTTTCACAAAGAAAACTTATCAATACTCATAACCTTATTCAAAAAATTAATAGGATTCTATAAAGTATATAAATTTTAAAATATTACCTTATTCTCTTCAGACATGTCTCTAAAAAATGGTATTTTACTTCAATATGATTCGATCAAGTAGGATAAGCAAGGTTATTTTCCAAATAGGTTACACTTCTTCTATCACAATCTATCCTCACTACTTTTTCTATTAAACTAATATTTGAGAACAACCAATAAAACCATATAGTTTCCTTAATTCCATGAGTGGATACCATGTACTTAACTTTTATACTCAATAATGTAACTACTACTTGCATCTTACTCATCTAGTTGACTAATCCACCAAACAAGTTAAATGCATAACCACTTTTAGATCTTCAATAATTAAGATCTCCATCCCAATTAACTTTTAAAAATCCTTAAAAATTTAATTTATTTTTTTATCATTTTTTTATTTATATAATACTTCATAATTAAAAGTACCACATAGATATTTGAAGACACACTTTATTGCATTCGAATTATTGTTTCATGGGTTGTGTTGTTCACTCTAATCTACTTATTACCATGAGGTGCCCATGAGATTGAGAATTCATTAGAAAGAGGAAATTGGTGAAAAATATGGACTTTAATCCTCCAATTTAGGACTAATTTTTGGTCATCTTAGGGCACAGATGTGGGAATTGGACTTCAAAAATGGAGTCTCGATGAATAGTCTCTAAGAGATGTATTATTACCACCAGAAGTTCAATACATTTTACTTCACATAGGTTAAGGATATTTATGAATATTTGAGTATAGGTATTATTATTTATAAACATGAGAGGAAATGGGAATTTAATATCCAATAAATAAGCACAAAATATAGGTAAGGGTAAGGTAGAGAAGGGAAGACTCCAGGTCTAAAATGAGATCAATACAATGGTCATTAAACCAAGTGACTCTACCATAGTTATATTAATGTAGAGTGAGTTTTTGGAATAAAAATGACTAATATGGGGGGATGAATCAATATTCAAAAAATTTCCTTCAATCTTACTTAAAAAATAATGAACCATTCAAATAAGCACATGTATCTAGCAAGCATAAGCACCTATCTATATAAGCATACAACACATGAACATGTCACATATGTGGAAAATTAGAAATAAATCCCAATAATATCTAAAAATATATTACATTAATATAACAAAAAAACCAAATTTAGTGAATCACCCACTTCACATGGATCACTAACCCCAAATAGCTAAGTACCAACTCATCTAGGCTTTAGCAAGCACCAACTTGCAAGGAAGCACTAACCCCCTAGATGACTCAACACCATCTCAACCACCTAATTTATTTTATAAAATTTATAACACTATATTTATAAACTAAAATATTATTATCTCCTTCTTCATCTCTTCACACACATCTATCCCTCTCAAACTAGCCTCTAGCCTTCTTCACTCAACTAGCCCTCTTCTTGACTTAATTAGGTCATATAAAATTGATACTCATATGCAGACACATTTTTATATAATAATTATTGATAATATATAATATTATGATGGTCTAAAATACCTCCTTTTTATTAACACTATATAATTTCATTCGCATACTCTGCTCACACATAAATAGGCCTAAAATTGTTTTATATTTATACAAGCCTTTTGTTCACCTCTATCTTGGTCAGAATAACACCATTAACCTCTTATATCATCCATGTAATATATATTATGGCATATCATAAACATGGATAAAACATAAATTGACTTCCTTTAGGTCTAACCTACCTCAATTAGGCCTTATCTCACCTTTACGTCTCATGGAGACCTAATCTCATTAGGTCTATTTAGGACACGTTACAATTTGCCTTCCTTGGAACACATTAAAAAAAAATCACATGGTAGTAACATATAATATTCCACTCATATATACCTATGATAATCTCATATATTCTCCATAACACATTTTATTTATAACCACTACTTGAAGCACACCATTTATACTGTTCACAATTAGGCCTTCTCATATACAGAAAGTTTGTCTTGAAAAACTGAAGCATAAACACAATTTTTCAAAAAAACCATGGGAAAAAAATAATATATATATTACCTTATGGTCATCACCATATTATTTAAACTTCATAACTTAGGGTATATATGCTCAAACTCTTCTCTGCAAAACAGTCACTCTAAACTACCAACTAGCTTCAAAACACAATCATAGAAAATTGAAAATTTTCCACATAAAAGAACACACTCAAGGAATTAAAATGAATTAAAATTATCTTAAATAATCCTTATAATAACCTCCAAAAAAATATCATAATATATAATGGAAATTATTGGTCTTGCAAACTAATATGTTATCTTCAATACCCATAATCAAACCTAAACCAGTGAACCCATTTTGGCTTCAATATTTCAATAAATTTTAATTACTTTAAAAACTTATAAAAATAATTTATATTACATCAAATACCCAAATATAAACATCATGTATAGTATATGCTTCAAATCAAGGAAAATAACCTCTAATTCATCACTATAACTTGCTTACCTAGATCTGCCAATTTCCCTTAAAGCATAATCATGGTGAAAATGAATTTCAAAACCCATATGAACACTTTTAGAGACTTAAAATTCATGTTTATTAGCTTATTAAATCATTATACCAATCTCAAATATAATTATAACATGGTCAAAAGTAAATATTGGACTTGTAGACCAATCTCATAACCTCACTATACATAGACCTCACTGAGTAAATTTTTCAACTATAAATACTAACCTCAAAAAATTATAAAAAAACATTATATTTTCTTAAAATTCCTAAAAAACACCTTCATTCACTTGGATTCATCCCTATTACATGATATCACATCCCTAATCACCTTCTCACTACTACATATATTTCTCACTATTTTCACCATTAGGACTGTTAGCGACTGGTCAACTTGGATGATTAAGTTATCATAATTAAGGGTTTTAACATATCTAAAAACCACCATGGAAATAAAATAAAATTATAAACCTTCCCCATCTAATGATTTTCAAAATTTGACTTGGTTAACTTTGACTACTAGAATAAATCTCTAAGAAACTAACACTTTCTTGTAGGGTCTACTCACATACCTAAAAAACTAATCACATCCAGAGATTTTTGGGAGAGTTTGATACATGTTACAATAGTTTTTATATTCATTTTAGACCATTCTAGGATATTTTTAACAAGATATTTTACATCAAGTTAGTGTTAGGGTTTTAGAGAGGGTTAACATTGTTTCTCGTGTTAATGATTGTTCATAAAGGATTTCCCCTTATTTATAAAAATAATTCCTATATATTTTATCTATGACCCTTACCCATATACCATGAATATATTATGTTTCCATGTATAGGGTACATGTGCCAACGAACACTTGAAATTCCTTCTTCAGGTTGAGAACCCTTCATTTTGTACACATGAAATACCTTAAAACAACTTTTCATGCCTTAATTTACAAATCATGACCTCAAATATTGTGATAATACTTTAAAAAACATATCATACCTATATCCATACTCATACTCATGCTTGTGTTGTAAATTTAACCTCATACCTCATTTGGCCACTATCTCTCTCTTTGCTTACTTAGACCTTGACCTACAAACCAAATAAGGCCTTGAAATTGACCTTAATTCCTCTTTCCATGTGCTCTCCACATTACTCATATACTAAATAAACTACACTCATGATCAAAAACTAATATACATCTTTCATATACCTTGACAACACCTCATTAGGTTAGTTAGGGTCTAAAACTAGTCTAGTTATAGACTTGGAATTAAGGTCTTACCCCTATAGGATCACCTTGAAATTATCTTTAGTGATATAATTCCTCATATTAATTATCAAAAAACCTTATAAAAAATCTTATGCCTCTATTCATCCATCTCACTATGCCACCAATCTCATATTTCCTCACAAGGTCTCTTCATGATACGATTAGTGTCATGACTAGGCATCTTAAGTACTTGAAACTTGATAGTTGACCTTAAAACACTTATGAATATATATACACTTTTATTTAATTATCACATAGTTTCAAACCACCTCTCATAATATTGTTCTTACTTACTTCACTATACTTAACTATGTACACCTTCTCATAGAGTCTAGATTAGGCTTGTCAAGACATCTTGTACTCAAGAACTAGTACTCAAACATGTTTTACTTGACCTGAACATTGGCATTAACCTAATAATAATAATTATGTTTACTTAAAATTATCTCTCAATAGAGATACATTAGGTTACCTTCAAATTTTCTCTTGTCACATCAAGCACATAAAATCATACCTCATAGATAACTCACCATGCATATTCACCAGATGCACCTTGATATCAATGACATCAATGAAAAAACTTATCAATAAACTCCCCCTTTGTCATTGATTGTAAAACATTCTTCAAGTTGATCACTCTCATCTTACTTCTTTAACTTTATCTCCCTTTGACATTAATGACAAAGGTCTTCCACAACTATCATCTAGAATCAGACCTCTTTGTAATAAAATTTCAGCATAGATAATATAAAGCATCAAGGAAAAATTATCCCCCTTTATCCATGCATATCTCCTTTAAATGAACTCAGACCACTTCTTAACATAGATCAAGCTCAGTCTTCAACCTGAATAGCTCCCCCTTAAACCAAGCATCTACCTTACTTTTGATAACATAATAGTGTCTCCATGAAGCCTAATAGAGTCACCTCTTTCCATTGATCACTTAAAAAACACATTTTTATTATATTCCTAGATCTCCATGCTCTCACAAGATTGAATATCTTTCAATATCCTTTTAGGCTTAATTGGCAATATAAGCTTGACCTCTTCATCAACCATTTGATCATTAATGTGAGCATGTAATAGACATTCCTGACTTGATTTCACATATGAATTATTCTATATCATATAAAATAGACCATTTGATCTTGTATAATAATCATGACTCATATTGGCTATCTTTGGTTTTCATACATTCATTTTTCTTCTTTCTTGCACTCTAGGGGATTCAAACCTCCTATTTTCACTTGATGTCCTTATAACTCTATTAGGATAGAATCTTGAAATTTTTACTACATTATAAAAACTATATCAAACCATCTTATACATACCATTTTACTAATGTTAATTATGATTCTTTCTATAGTACCATGAGTACTCATTCTTAGAGAGTCTTTTACACTCTTTTGCCCTATAACCAAACTAACTACATACAAAATAGTAACCATTGAGTAAATTACCATACCTCATAACATTAATATATTTTATTGGTTTTATTATGTTTACTTTATTATCTTAAATATCCTTCTCCTTGACTTGATCTACCTCCTTTTGGTCTTCTTTGATACCAAAATCTATCTTATCACTTGTAAATTTTTGACTACTCAAGATATTATCTAGAACCTTAGTGTTGTTTTAAAACTTCTCAAATGTCTTCACCTTTATAAATTCTTTATCCAAATTATATTTCAAATGTTCCACTTTAGTTTCATATCTAGTGCATTCTTCCTCTTTAGCCTTTAGGTTTTCATTAACTATCTCCATATGTGCTTCAATATGAATGATGATATCATCATACTCCTTAGTAGTATTACTTAGTATCTCCTCAAACAAGCCAATTTATTCCTCATATCCCTTAAATAATGATCTTAGTTTGTGATTCTTTCTTCTTTTGAACTTCATCTCATCTAGGGCACTCACCAATTCTTCCTCAAGATTCACTTTAGATTCTTCTTCATCTGATTCTATATCAACCATAAGGCCTTTCCCATTTGATCAACCCTAATTGTTTGATTTTATGTCCATGAACAAGGTTTCATTAATTTTATGTCTAGGTTCATTGTTTCAATCATCACTATCATATGTGCTTTTATCACTTACATCACATGATTTATCTTCTTTGGTATATAAAATTTTCTTGTTTTTGAATGACCCTTTCCTACCTTCATTTTTCTTAAAGTATCTCTTTTTTTTTTTAGGTTTATATACCTTCATATCATCTCCATGATGTTCATCATGTTCTTAATGATGCTCAATCTTATCCTTTTTAGGACACTTGGATGTAAAGTGACCAATCTTACCATAGTTAAAGCATTTGAAATGCAACTTACCCTTGTACTTACTAGATCTAAACCTCAACTTATTAGAAACATGGCTATTAGTTCATCATCATCAAAATCTAAACATACCTCACCATTGACCTTATTATATTTTGAATTCTTCTCAATTTTTAATGATTTATCTTTATTAGGATGACTTCCTTCATTTATTCTCATCTCATAGGAAGTCAAGATGTCATAAATCCCATCCATCTTTAGATTGTTAAAATATTAAATATTTTCTACTGTAGATAAATTAGAATAAAACTTAGGATTTAGTGATATCAATACCTTATTAAAAAATTTATATTCTTTCACTTTTTCTCCTAATCCTATAATAAAATTGACAACTTCATCAACCTTCAACAAGTAGGATGCAATGGTTTCATCTTCATTTATCTTTAAACTTTCAAATTATTACTGGTGGTTATTTAACTTAGACATCTTTACCTTTGTGTCTCATTCATATATAATATTCAATTTTTCACATATCTCTTTGAATAATACATAGTGCATCACCTTCATAAGCTCTACCTCTAATAGGCCATAAAGAATGACATTCTTTTCCTTGGAGTTGTTTTGACTAGCCTTCTTCCATGATTCATCAATTGGTAGAATAGGAAGATCACTATATCCATCTACAACTAACTACCAAATAACATAAACTTAAGACATCAAATATATATTAATATTGATGTTCCAAAATTCATAATTTGATCGATTGAATAATAGATTCTTACTAGTAGAGAACCCACCTTGAGTTTACTAACTAGCCATCCTTGCTTTTAAGATCTTCTTTAGGATATTAGGCCTACTTCAAAGGACCTTCTCTGATACCAAATGTTGTAATAAAAATGAAAAATGGGGGTGAATCATTTTTCAAACCTTTTTTTAAATCTTACTTAAACAATCATGAACCATTCATACAAGCACATATATCTAGCAAGCATAAACACCTATTCATATAACCATAAAACACATAAACATATCACATATGTGGGAAAAATTCAAGGGGAATAAAACCCACTAATATATAAAAAATTACTATAATAAAGACACCAACATTATAATATAAACACAAAATTTATTGAAGCACCCACTTCACATGGAGCACCAACCCTAACTAGCTAAGCACCAACTTAGCTAGGCTTTAGAAAGTATCAAATTACATGGAGGCACCAAAACCCTATATGATTTAACAAAAAATAAATGACATGATTAATTTTATCACATTTATAAAACTATTTTTATCAACTAATATATGATTATCTCCTTCTTTAGCTCTTCACACACTTCTATCCCTCTAAAACTAGCCTCTAGCCTTCTTCGCTCAACTAGCCATCTTCTTCACTTGATTAGGTCATATGACCTTGATACTCATATGAAAAAACATTGTTATGTCAATATTAATGATCTTATAAAATCATATTATGGTCTTAAATACCTAATTAAACTCAAAACTATATAATTTCATCTACATACTCTACTCACACACAAATAGGCCTAAAATTATCTTATATTTATACAAGCCTTTTGTTCACCTCCTTCGTGGTTATACAAACACCCTTAACATCTTATTTATTCCATTAAATATATGAAAATACATCTCATAAACATATTTCAAATTCTATTTTAGTACCTTTATGTTTGACCTACCTCAATTAGGCCTTGTCTCACCTTTAGATCTCACGGAGACCTAATCCCATTAGGTCTATATAGGACACATTACACTTTACCTTCCTTAGAACACATTAAAACCATTCACATGATATTAACATATAATATTCCACTCACATATACCTCTTATAATATCATCTATGTTCCATAACACATTTTAGTTCCAACCACTACTTAAAGCGCACTATTTGTATTGTTCACAATTAGACCTTCTCATACATAGAAAGTTTGTCTTGAATAATTGAAGTATAAACACAAATTTTACAAAAAACCATGGAAAAAAATCACATAGATAAAATATATATGATCTAATGTCATAACAATATTATTTATACTTCATAACTCATGGTATACAGGCTCAAACTCTTCTTTGCAAAATGCTCACTTTGAACTACCAACTAGCCTCAAAACACAATCATGGAAAATTAAACTTTTGACACTTTAAATAAAACACTAAAGGACTTAAAATTAATTAAAATTATCTTAAAATATCATAATAACAACCTCTAAAAAAAATTTCATAATATCTAATAGCAATTATTGGTCTTAGATACCAATTTGTTATCTTCAGTACACAATCAAACCTAAACTAGTCAACCCATTTTGGCTTCAATATTTTAATCACTTTTACTGAATCTAAAACCTTATAAAAATAATTTATATGAAATAAAGGTACCAAATAGAAACACCATGTACATTATATGCTTCAACTCAATGCAAAGAGGCTCTAATTCATCACTACAACTTGTTTGCCCAGATCTACCAGTTTCCCTTAAAGCACAATCATGGTGAAAATGACTTTCAACAACTATATGAACACTTTAAAATAATTAAAATTCATTTTTATGATCTTATTATATAATGAAATATAATGATACCATGTTCAAATTACAATATTGGTCTTATAGACCAATCCCATAACATCACTATACATAAACCTTACTAAGATAGACAAGTCAACTTGTGAGCAACTTTTTCACTATAACTACTAAAATCCAAAAATTTAAAAAAAAAAATAGAATGTATTTTTAAATTCCTAAAAAAGCCTCCATGCACTTAGATTCATCCCTATTCCATGATAGCACATCCCTAATCACCTTCTCACTATAATTTGGATTTCTTACTATTTTCACTATTAGGATAGTTAGCAATTGGTCAATTTATATGACCAAATTAGCACATTTAAGAGTTTTAAACTATCCAAAAAACACCATGGACATAAAATACTAGTATAACCCTTTTCCATCTAATGATTTTCATACTTTGACTTAGTCAAATTTGACTATGATAACAAATCTCTAAGAAACTAGCACTTTTCTATAGGGTCTACTCATAGACCTGACAAACTAATCACCCCTGGAGATGCTTGGGAGAGTTTAATACATGATAAAATAGTTTTTATATTCATTTGAGACCATTTTGGGTTGTTTTGAACAAGATATTTTACATCAAGTTGGTGGTAGGGGTTTAGAAAGGGTTAACACTATTTCTAGTGTTAACAATTATTCATAAAGGAATACCCCTAATTTACAAAAATAATTCTTGTAAATTTGATATAAGACCCTTACCCATACACCATGAATATCTTAGGTACCCATGCAGAGGTTACACATCCCAATGAACACTTGAAAGTCCTTTTTCAAGTTGAGAACCCTTCATTCTATGCACACAAGAAACCATAAAATAACTTTTCATGCCTTATTTTGTAAAGCATGACCTTAAACCTTGTGAACATACTTGAAACAACATATCATACCTATTTACATACTCACATACTCACACTTTCCTTTGAAATTGAACTTCATACCTCATTTGGCCACCATCTCTCTCTTTGCTTACTTAGACCTTGACCTACAAACCACATTTGTAATGGGCACCCCTGTTGCACCCAAAACTAACCCAGTAGGAACTCCTTATGACTCCAGAAGGTTTGTTGGTATTGATTTTTTTTTGTTTTTTACAAAGACTAATGCATGTAACATAAATATAGAATTACAAGCATAGATATACACAGTTGAAATAACCAACACACTATATTTATATTAATTTCAAAATGAGCAAATGAGTATAATGCCATCACACAATAACTCACTAAATACTCTGATGATTGTATGAACATCATTTTAATCAAATATTCCAGTGAGTGCTGAAGGTGCATTCATTTTGTTCCCCATCCAGCAAATCTATAGACTTTGTAGGCTAAAATCTACGGACTCTATAGGCCAAAATCTATGGACTCTGCAGGCCAAAATCTATGGACTCTGTAGGCTGAAATCTATGGACTCTATAGGCTGAAATCTACAAACTCTTGCAGGCTGAAATATATGGACTCTATAGGCTAAAATCTATGGACTCTACAGGCTGAAATCTATGGACTTTTTAGACTGAAATCTACAAACTCTACAGGTTGAAATCTACGGACTCTGTAGGCTGAAATCTATGGACTTTGCAGGCTGAAATCTATAGACTCTACAAGCTAAAATTTGTAGAAATATACGGACTCTATAGGCTAAAATCTATAGACAATGTAGGCTAAAATCTAAGGACTCTATAGGCTGAAATCTATGGACTCTGCAGGCTAAAACTGCTGGATCTACGGACTCTGCAGGCTGAAATCTACAAACTCTACAGGCTGAAATCTAATTTCTATAGACTCATGCAGGCTTGTATCTACGAACTCACCTAGCCACTACAAGATGCTACAGTGATGAAGCTGCTATAGTGATGAGCTGCTATAGTGGTATGACTACTATAGTGGTATGACTATTATAGTGGCACAACTACTACAGTGGCATAGCTGTTATAGTGGCGCAACTGCTACAGTGGCTGAGAGCACAAACTCCAAAGACTAATCTTAAGGATTGATGTCTAGATTACTACAGATGAGAAGGACATTCTCAAATGCCCAAATAAACTACAAGTGTAATAATTCTTTTCTTCTTATCCGACATGCCCAAAGAAGCCACAAACACTTCCCTTTATCCTTTCTCTAAGGGGTGACTCAACTCACTTGAGTAATGTGGGATAAAGGATGTGCAACAGTTTATTCATTAGAATATTGCTTATGTCTCCCTTGGGTATCATCCCCATAAAGTAAATATTTAAAGTAACACTTAATATCTTGCCATTGGGTTAAAATGTTACTTTTTACAGCACTTCAGACCTAAAAATATACTAGCAACTGGACTCTAAATGGTGCAAGTGATAGCTCATTAAAAAGCTCTCGATAAGGAGTATCAAATCCAATCATCAAAACTAACCTCCACTACATCTTGTTAACTTAATACAAATAGTAAGTATTATATAAATTGAGTAAGTCAACTGCTAAAGTGGGGACATTACAATTCACCCCCCTTGAAATTGTTTGTCCTCAAGCAATCTCAGCCCAGCCTACTGAATAACTTTCTCACTCTCCCATGTAGCATCCTCCTCTGATAGGTCTTTCCATCTAACCAAATACTCCTTCATTATCATGTTTCTAAGTTTCCTCTCTCTGGTGTCTAGAATAGCCTCAGGTTCTAACACAAGCCTCCCTTCCTCATCCAAAGGGGGTAAATCTATAGAAGGCACTACACTCTAACCAATGGCCTTCTTAAGCCTAGACACATGAAATACATTGTGCACTCGACTGCCCTCTAGTAGCTCAAGATCATAGGTGACTTCACCCACACTTTGAATCACCCTGTAAGGGTCATAAAATCTAGGCTTTAGCTTCTCTTCTCCACTCTTCTTGAGTGATGATTGCCTATATGGATATAGCCTCAAATACACCATGTCCCCTACCTTGAAATGGCGCTCTACCCTATGTTAATCAGCATACAACTTCTACTAATTTTGAACCTATTGTATATTCTCCTTGAGCACTCTCAAGATATCTTGACTATCCTTCAACAAGTCTTTAGCTTTGGGCACTCTGCTATCCCTCAAAACCATATCCATGAAGCTTGGGTCTTCATACCCATATAATACCATAAATTGAGTCATCCTGATGGTCATGTGATGTGTGGTATTGTAACAATACTCCCCCATGTGTAACCACTTAACCCAGGCTCTCTGCTACGCAGTCACATAGTTCCACAAATAACCTTCCACCCATTTATTTACTATCTCCATTTGCCCATCTATCTAAGGATGGTAGCTCATACTAGGTGTAAAGTCTATACCGCACAGCCTAAACAACTCCTGCCAAAAGGTGCTCATGAACTTGTTATCCCTGTCACTGAAAATAAATCTCGATAACCCATGTAACTTGAAAACCTCCCTGAAGAACAAATCTACCACCTAAGCTATTGTGTAAGTAGAAGGGATAGTAAAGAAGTGAGTAAACTTCATCAATCTATCTACCACCACATAAATGCAATCTCTTCCCTGCACTCATGGTAGGCCAATGATGAAGTCCATAGAAATGATTTCCCATTTCCGGTCTAGAATGGGTAAGGGCTACAATAACCTAGCAATAAATGTGTGCTCTTCCTTATTCTACTAACAAACTGCACACTCCCTGACATGCTTCTGAACATCATCCTTGAGCCCTCTCCATGAGAACCACTCTTGGATCTACCTATAGGTCTTGAAGACCCCCAGATGCCCAGCCATAGGTACATCATAAAAAGCCCTTAGTATCATTTCTTTTAAGTGTGATGACTGAATCCAATAAATTCTGCCCTAAAATATAATCAACCCATATATCACCTCATAGCGATCATCCTATATAGTACTAGGAATCAATCTCAAAGCCTAAGCATCTTTGGCATATTTTTCTATAATCTTAACCTGCCAATCTCCTAAAATTTTTGCAAGAGCACAAATGTGAGGTCTTCTGGATAAGGCATCAGCTACTACATTCTTCTTCCCTTTGACAAACTCAATATCAAAGTCATAAGCCTAAAATTTAGTGACCCATTTCTACTACCTATCATTCAAGTCTTGATGGCCCATGAAATACTTTATGTTATTGTGATATGTCTTAATCAAAAACTTCCCTCCAACTAATTAGGATAGGAATTTGGCCAAGGCACGCATGATGGCCAACATCTCCCGATCATAAATAGAATAGCTCCTCTCCACCCATTGGAGCTTCCCACTCTCAAAAGTAATGGGGTGCTTCTCCTACATCAATACTACTCTAATCCCATCACCTGATGCATCACAATGAAGCTCAAAAGGCTTCATGAAGTTGGGTAGATCTAGAATCGAACATGAAGACATCACCTACTTGAAATGTTTGAAACACTATTGTGCTACCTTGGTCCATATAAAATCACCCTTCTTGGTGAGGTCTTTTAATGGTGTTGTAGTCTGTGAAAAACCCTTCACAAATCTCTTATAAAAACCACATAATCCAAAAAAAACCCTTTGAGTTGTGTCAAGCTTATTAGAGTAGGCCAATCAACAACTGCCTTAATCTTTTCTAGATCCACTCTAACTCCCTCAGCACCAATAATATGGCCAAGGTAGAGTAACTTGGTCATTCCAAACTCACACTTTGATTCTTTGGCATACAGTGATTCCTTCTCCAAAATGACCAGTACCTCCTCTAATTATTGTAGGTGTTCCTCGCACATCCTACTAAATACCAAGATGTCATCAAAGAATATCAATACAAATCTTTGGAGCTGCCTTTTGAACACCTAATTCATACAACTCTAGAAGGTATCTAGAGCATTGGTTAGCCCAAATGGCATAACCAAAAACTCAAAGTGCCTGTAGTGACACCTAAAGGTAGCTTTTTCTATGTCCTCTATTTGTATTCTAATCTGATGGTATCCTGACCATAAGTCTATCTTAGAGAAATATCGTGCTCCATGTAGCTCATCAATCAGCTCATCAATCCTAGGGATGGGGTACCTATTCTTAATTGTATTCTTATTGAGAGCTTTATAATCAATGCACATACGCATTGTCCCATCCTTTTTTACCAAAACCATCACTGAAGCAAAGGGTCTTTTATTGGGCCTAATATGCCCCATCTCCAATAGCTCCTTTATCAACTTCTCTATCTCATCTTTATGCTTTTTAGGATGGTGGTAGGGGTGATGATGACTGGTTTAGCCCCCTCCTCTAGCTTGACAACATGTTTTATACCCCTCTTGGGAGGAACCCCATGTGGAGTGCTACCAAACACCTTATCATGCCTAAAAATGATCTCCTATACATCTAGATGATATATTTTTACCTGTTGCTCTAGAGGTGTAGGCATGATCAAACATTTAGCTACCCACTCTACATCATCATGTATAAATAACCATTCCATTCTCTTCAATGATACCACCCTGAGCCTCCCCATTAGGTGAACCTCAGAGTACCACCTTCCTGCCCTAATGCTGAAAAATCATCTCCAGCTTAGCCAAGTTGAAGGTGAACTCTACTAGAGAAGCCATCCACATCAATCCCAAGATGACATCATAATCACCCATGTCAACTACATAGAAATCATCCTCCAACCTATAATCTCCTCCTAATCTGATGCAAAGATTTGAAATCTTCCAAGTGCATAATAATTTGTGGCCATTGGCCACCATGACTCTGAACCCTACATGCTCTTCGGTCTGAAGGCCTCTCTTGGCCACCAATTTTGCATCAATGAAATTATGCATTGTCCCTATGTCAATCAATGAAACCATGCATTACCCTTGAATCATCCCTCTTACCTTAAAGGTAATGGTCTTCTAGACCCCTGTTAACCAAGCAAGAGACTTCTCATCATTCGAACTCTCCTCAGCAATCTATCACCCTAACTAGATTTTGAATCTGAATACTACTCCTTGTCTTCAGAAGGTGATTCATCTATTGAAAAATACTCCATTGGCTTTGCCTTTGCCTTAAGTGGACATTCATGGGAGAGATTCCATGGCTCCCTACAATGAAAACATAGTTTTTTCTTCCAGAGCTTGTTGAGGGTGTCACTGTCCAACCCTTTAGTTTCCCCCTTAGGCCACTGAGGGTCCTTTTAAAATGTCTTTCTTTCCTTATCCTTCTTAAAATGAGAGTCTTTAGAGTGAATTTTACTCCTGTAGGAAGAAGATGCTAGGTCCCTCATTTTCTTAATAGCCTTTTGTAGTGATGAGGGGTTGTGTCCCTTTACCCATCCTCACAAGGGATTAAAAAGCCCATCCATGAAAAGAATAACCAGTCTCCTTTCAAATATATCTATCTCCAATACTACCAGCTTTTGGAACTTGGTGATATAGGCCTCCACAGAACCCCACTATTTAAGTTGTGCTAGCTCCTTGAAATGTAATTCTAGGTCCTTAGTGTCAAATTTGTCAATGAGTCTCTCAATAAACTCTGCATAGGTATCTATCTAGTTATGGCCAAGTGTGACCATACCATGGTGCCACCACTCATGGGTGCTCCCGTCCAAGTGCAATGCATCATACTTAATCACATCCTCCTCAGGCATGGGATTAAACTAGAAATAAGTGTCTAATTTCTAGACCCATGTTCACGATGAAGTCTTCCCTGAACCATCATAGTATGGAATAGACAACTTTCCCAGGTTCTTCCTCATCTCATAATTTTGCTACCTATTTCCTCTCATGGGCATATGCTTGACCCTAACATCCATACACTCCTTGAAGGACATTTCACCCTAAAAATATGGTCTAGCATTTCTCTAATCCTCTAATATTTGGTCTTGTGTCTCCTACTGTGTAGGACCAACATCATTATGGTCATTCTATCTCAGAGGGAACTATGGCATGAGTGGTCTTGTAGTAGAAATTACTCTAGCATATGTCTAGGCTCCTCTGTTAATTGATGCATCTCCATTACCTCCATTACCCTATCCACCTACCTAGTTAGCATTATTGCCCTGGTTGGCATTATTTCCCTAATCTGCTCTAGTCAAGTGTTGTGTAATTACTAGAGCCATCTACTATAATGTAGCCTATAGCTCCCTTTAACCCCTGGCAAGATCACTGAACATCATCCAAGTGCTAGGTTCTCCAGTTTCCCCATCTCTATCACCCATGGTTGGTGCTGCAAAAGGGTCACCCTCCTCTTCAATTTCTAAAAAAAATTGTAAGTTTGGGTTTGTTTGATTTCTCCTCAAAAAGTATTGATGTGTTGGATGCATGAAACCTCATAATATGGCAAGAAAAATAGGCTCTAATACCACTATAATTGGCACCCCTATTGCACCCAAAACTAACCCAGTAAGAACTCTTTATGACTCCAGAAGGTTTGTTGTTATTGATTTTTTTTGTGTTTTATAAAGACTAATGCATGTAACATAAATATAGAATTGCAAGCATAGATATACACAACTAAAATAACCAACACACTGTATTTATATTAATTTCAAAATGAGAAAATGAGTACAATGTCATCACATGATACTCACTAAATACTCCAATGATCATATGAACATCATTTTAAGTGAATATCCTAGCGAGTGCCGAAGGTGCATTCATTTTGTTCTCCGTCCAACAAATCTATGGACTCTATAGGCTGAAATCTACAAACTCTATAGGCTAAAATCTATGGACTCTGTAGGCTAAAATCTATGGTCTCTGTAGGATAAAATCTACAGACTTTGTAGGCTAAAATCTATGGACTCTACAGGCTAAAATCTATGGACTCTTGTAGGCTGAAATCTATGGACTCTATAGACTGAAATCTACAGACTCTACGGGCTACAAAACTACAAACTCCATAGGCTAAAATCTATGGACTCTACAGGCTAAAATATATGGGCTCTACAGGCTGAAATCTATGGACTCTACAGGCTTAAATCTATGGACTCTATAGGCTGAAATCTATGGACTCTATAGGCTGAAATCTACAAACTCTGTAGGCTGAAATCTACAAACTCTACAGGGTAAAATTGCTAGATTTACGGACTCTACAGGCTAAAATATACAAACTCTGTAGGCTAAAATCTAATTTCTATAGACTCATGTAGGCTTGTATCTATGAACTCACTTGGCTGCTACAAGATGCTACAATGATGGAGATGCTACAGTGATGAGCTGCTATAGTAGTACGACTACTACAGTGGCATGGCTACTACAGTGGCATGGTTGCTATAGTGGCATAGTTACTATAATGGCATAGTTGTTATAGTGGTGTAGCTACTATAGTGGCTGAGAGCACAAACTCCAAAGACCAATCCCAAGGATTGATGTCTAGAGTGCTACTGATGAGAATGATGTTCTCAAATGCCCAAATAAGTTGTAAGTGCAATAATTCTTTTCTTCTTATCCAACATGCCCAAAGAAGTCATAAACTCTTCCCTTTATCCTTTCTCCAAGGGGTGACTCAACTCACTTGAGCAATGTGGGATAAAGGATGTGCAATAGTTTATTCATTAGAATATTGCTTGTCTCCCTTGGGTATCATCCCCATAAAGTAAGTATTTAAAGTAACACTTAATATCTTGCCATTAGGTTAAAATGTTACTTTTTATAGCACTTTAGGCCTAAAAATATACTAGCAACTAGACTCCAAATGGTGCAAGTGATAGCTCATTAGAAATCTCTCAACAAGGAGTATTAAATCCAATCATCAAAACTAGCCTCTACTGTGTCTTGTTAACTTACTACAAATAGTAAGTATGCTAGAAACTGAGTAAGTCAACTGCTAAAGTGGGGACATTACAACATTAGGCCTTGAAACTGACCTTCATGTCTCTTTCCATGTGATATCCACATCACTAACATACTCTATAAAAATCTCTCATGCTCATACACTACTTTTCATCCTTTATATTCCTTGACAACACCTCATGACACCTTATTAGGTCAAGTAGGGTCTAGAATTAGTCTAATTACAGACTTGGACTTAAGGTCAGACCCCTATAAGCTCACCTTGAAATTATATTTAGTGATCCAATGCCTCATATTCATGATCAATAAACCTTATATATACTCTTATTCTGTTGTATATCCATCTCATGAGGCCACTAAGCTCATATCTTCTCACAAGGTCTTTTCATGTTGTGATTAGTGTCATGACTAGGCTTCTCAAGTACTTAAAACTTGACAACTAACCTTAAAACACTTATAAATATATTTACAATTCTCTTTCATTATGACACAATGCCAAACCACCTCTCACAGGTTTATGATTACTTACTTCACCAGACTTCACTATGCACAACTTCTCACAGAGTCTAGACTAGGCTTCTCAAGACACCTTATACTCAAGAACTATTACTCAGACATATTTTAGTTAACCTAAACCTTGACATCAACATTATAAGAATCATTAGGTTGCCTTAAAATTCTCTCTCAATAGAGAGACATTAGGTTTCCTTCAAATTCTCTCTTGTCACATGGCTTCTTTATCACATTAGGAACACAAGTTCATACCTCATAGACAACTCACCATGCATCTTTACCAGATGGACCTTGACATCAATGAAATCAACCTTGACATTAATTACAAAACTTATCAACACAATTTTCACTAAATTTATACCTTAAAGAACATATAGTGCGGGGAGTCTAAGGGAACCAAGAGTATGCCTTCAATGTGAATTCCTACTAAAGATTAATACTAGGGGTTTATTGTAAAAAACATAGAAACACCATATTCAATTTTTAGCTATGCACACAAATTATTATTACTTACTAAGAGATAAAAAAATAACTCACATCAAGATCATAAAAACTAAGCACATCATAATTATGACATACTTAAAGTGATAAAGTGTTAATCCAACTAACCTAGACTATTGATCATTTAAACATGAATATGAAAGAAAATTTAACATAGAAATAACACTTTTGTAAAAATAGAGATGATATTCATTAAAGAGTGAAAAAATAATATAATAATCTATCTAGGTTGGTATTATAATCTAGAGTGAAGAAGAAAATACAAGGTAAATCTTGGCAATAATCCAATAGCACTTACAATCAATTTTTGGTTAACTTATAAAATATAATATGACTATTCTATATATAGATAAATATTAGGGCTCACCTCCAAAAATCATGGGAATCCCATCCTGGTCCATGATGCCACTCATTATGGTTACAACTATATTTCAAAATTTGAACCAAAATAAATCCTAATAAACCTATAATAGATCTATAGGGAACCACCAATAAACATGCAGAGGTGGCCAAGAGGAATCAGCTCCTAACTACTTAGACTAGGAACTTTTAGCTTCCAACATGGCTACCATAGGGTTAAACTCCTTATCTATATTGGCCAAGTTCATTATAGGTTCCCTAAAGATCACCTCAACTTGAGATACTAGTCTTTAAGATATATGAAAAGTATCTTCCATTGAGGCCTAGACTCTGAAGACTTGGTTGATGCTTGTAGTAGACTAAGTTGATAGGTTCAACACTACCTAGATTATTTCCTAGTTTATCTTGGCCACTTTCTCCCTCATAACCTTTTTAAATTGACCTAGGTGGACTCTAAATTTCCCTTGGTCGAGTAAAGTACCATCTAGGTGGAATAAAATGAAGACATTAACCTCCTTTAAGTAGGTCAATATATTATTCTCACCCTCTTCTAAGGGTTTTATTTTAGTATAGGCCAAGGCTAATTAATCCTCCATTATTTATCTCATATTCTTGGCATAAGTTTGGTATAACCCTAAATTTGAGGTTGGTATCAGTTTGAGCTCCAAGAATATCCCCTTGTTGACCACTACCTATAACTTTTGGAACTTCCCATTAATTTTTATGATTTTCCCTAGGTAGACATATGTCCTCTATATAATTGTATTAGTCTCAACCTAAATCCCTAATACTTTCCTAAAGATTGATAAAATAAGTAGGAGGGCATTCTTGGCCTACCTAATTAGTCCAATTAGGAACATACTCTTCACTTGGGCCTCAAGAGTCTAGACTTGGATCTGCATGTCCTTAAGGAGTTTCTCAGACATGTTATAGGTAGCTTAGAGGAGGGATAGTGGTTCCTCATCCAAATTATCTTCTCCAATATAATTACTCACCTTGGTGAGGGAAAATAGATCTTGATAGATTTTCCATATCATCAAGTTCCCCTCCTAGATGATTCTCTAAGTAAGCATCCTCTTCATGTTCCAAAGGCTTTATCAAAATTACACTATACATCTAGGTCACCCTAGACATCCACCTATGATGCAAGTGACCCTAGGACCATCCCTCAGGTTGTTAGGAGTGTAGTAAGTGTGTTTAAAATGGTTTTAAAGGGAAAATGTTGAGGTGGAGGGGAGATGGACGAATTGGAAGGAGAGAAATAGGAAAGGAGTGGAGGTGGATGGGGCATGGGAGTGAAATGAGGGAAAATGAAATGGGAGGCCCATGGGAACATTTGATCTCGCCATTGTTCTTGAGTGAGGTTTACCTGAGGTGGGATTTCACTTGGGAATGGGTCATGAAATAATAGGGATGAGATAGGTTGGTTAAAGGTGAAGCTAGTGGGGACTTGGGTAAGAGAAAAAAATGGGACAAGGATCCAATCATCAAGCTATTTCTACTAGGTTTAAATGGGTCCTTGAGACTTATGTAGGAGGTGGAGCTAGAACTAAATATATTCAGGCTAAAGTTGGAGTGTGGTTCACCTTTTATTTCTTATTTAGCCTCTTTCATAGGTTGGATCCAAGTGTTATGGTGGATGGTATGATTGTGATGGTGGTAGATATAAGGGTTGATGGTGGATGGAATATATCCATAAAATGGAGTGTTGAGTTGATTGTAGTGGGGACTGAGAGGATCTCTACTAGAGGTGATAATCTTTCAAGGGCTATAATCACACCTTCTACTGAGGGCATGCCTAAGGGAGGCACCTGAAGGAATATAGGCTATGGGAGGAACAAAAGGGAATGAAGAAGTGAGGGTGCTTAGAAGGACTGAGGCTAAGGGTACTTGGGTGAAATATGGAGGGTAAGAAATGGGAAATAGAGGGGAAAAAGATAAACTAGTGGGAACTTAAAAAGGCGTTGGAATGAGGTGAGAGAAAGGGGTGGAAAGGAAATGTGAGGAGATGGAGGAGTGAATAGGGGGACCTAGATGGGTGCTTATTGGGTGCCTCATTTTATACATGCTCTCAATATGCCATCCATATCAAATCTTAAAGGTTATAGGAATGATGGTTGAGCAGGCCACACTTAAGCTTCCTACCATCATGTAGTCCTAGTCTAGCTCTATTAGGGCCTATTTATTAGTGATATTAGAGGAGGTAGAGGTAAAGTATGAGGAAAAACTATAGGACACAAAGGCAAAGTGTGAGGGTCAATTAGAGGAGGTGAAGGGGGAGGGGAGATTAAAGAGCTAGGGATGATAGCAGAAGTAGAGTAGGAGTTAGGGTTAGATCTTGATGAGGAGAAGGTAGTAGGATGCCCTACAAGATCCTATGAGAGATGGCTAGATCTATTGGATTCAAGTCCTCCATGGACTAAGAAAGAGTTAGAGGAGTTGTAGAGGAGCTTACTTGAGCATTTTTCCCTTCTTTTCCACTATTATCTAAGATAGCACTTCATGGTCATTAGTAGCATTCAAATAGAGCTCATCATTGTCTTTAGCTTGATAGTTATAGTTGATGTTGGCTGATTTGAGTATTGTACCAAATCATCCTAAATCACCCCTTTAGAGTCCCACTATCAAAACTTGCATTTTGACAAGGAAAATAATCACACTTGGCCACCATCTTTTGTATGGAGGCAAATTTTTTATACATGTCATTTTATATGATGATCAGGAGATGTGGTCATACCTTCTACTAACATTACATGTAGAACCTAAAAATGTTCACCAATTGATAGGTGATCTCCTATTATACTAAGCAATTAGGTACATAATATGGTAGGCATAAAGGGTCTTGAAAGAAGCCTGTAATATGGATCATTGTGTCATATTTGTACATCTAGTAGTCCCTAATAGTTTTGATAGAGTCCTAAATTATCTTTTAGATCCAGGGAATTGGAGATTTATTGACTACCTAATATACCATCAAGTAGAAGTGGTCTTAGACATCCCAAACATAATGGTGGAATTGGTGGCCATATAGCTTGTAGAAGACCATGTGGAGGGTTGGGCCACTAGGAACCCATGCAATAAAGTTTGAAGGATTGAATGAGAGAATCCCATAGATTGAATTGAGTAGGTATCTCATCATGTAAAACTTACCCCTATTTTAGGCATCTGTAATGGCATGGACCAATTTGAAGTTTATCAAGCCTCTAATATTTGGGATGTTTGAGCAAGTTAGGATCATATCCAGATTGGGCAACCATAACTCATTGATATGTTATCAGTTTAGGTCTTTGAATATATGGTTTAGTATTAAATATGTAGGCATTAATATTTTCTTTGTTAACCCACTTGGATTTGAGGTTTTCATCCCATTCATGGAGGATGTCATAGATTTGGTAGGTGTTTGCCTAGGCTGACATTGCCACTACATCATATCAAAAAGAGAAGTTTATAATGGAGTAGTATACTTTGAAGGTATTCCTAGATATATCATCAATATAGTGCTAATACATGGGTAAACATACCCAATAACTGATAGTGCCCTACACATAGATAGCCTTGTGGAGGATTTCACCTAGTAGGTTAGCATGGAGAAATACCTCTAGTTTGGCCATGACTCTATGGAATTTACACCTTTTATTAGAGAAAAGTGCATCCTCATAATCAGCTAGTTGGTCTTTAAAATCGGTGAAATCCTTGGGGACCTACTTAATTACTTTAAATATGTCATTTTAGTGTTTTTACTTGGTTAAACCAATAGGAAAATTGGTGTCCCAATACATAGGTTCAACCTTCAGGTTTGAGGATGTAACAACCATTGGAATAGAATAGAGGGAAAATTAGGAAGGTTTGGCATTGGAGGTGCATTTTACATGGGTTCTATGTAAATTTTAAAGTAAATATTTTGAGGTTTATTCTAAAGCAATAATGGTAACTATATGTAATCAGAAATGTATCATGTCTATAAATTAATCCTAACTCAAAGAAGATAGATCATACCATACACTTCTAATTGGGGACAAGATTATATAATAGGGAACATGACCAATATGGGGAACTAATAGACCCAATTCGGGGACCTCTTACCATAATATACTATGTTAGGTAGGGTTCTAAAGCCTCTAGTCAAGCATAATCACACAAAAACCCTAAGGGAGTCCTATTTTTTAATATCTCACTAAACTAATAAAAAGTAAAATCTAATCTAGTGCTCACCAAATCTTGTGGCATAAACTGGGGGTTAGAAAAAAATAAAAATAAACATGCACAAGAGACATATACTCATGTCAATGTATATTGAATCCTGATGCATGGAAGAGAAGTAAAAATGTATATCTATCTACTCTTCCAAAGAAGGAACAAAGTTATGAATAATTACCTTTGAAGATGAACCCATCAAGCCTCAATATTTCTCGTGGCCAAGGTTATTTTCAATAGGCTATGGTATGTAAGGATAATAAAGATAAATAAGTTTTAGGCTACACAACCTATCAATACATCTAAAAGACTTGTCCACAAGATATGATTTGTATGTCTAAATAAAGTATGAAACCCTAAGCTTTATCCTCAAGAAGAATGGTGGATAAGAAAATTCACAATAACTCTTACTTCTTATTCTCTTCTCTAAATAATGGAAAAATTAACCTATATATATAGGAAAATTTAACCCTAAGCCCTTCTAAAAGTTTTGGCCAATAGGGTTGACCTAGCATAGTTTCAAAAATTAATTCACTATGTCATGGGCTAAGTCAGCCAAGATTCAACCTAGACCTTAAGTGAATTTTACCTAAAACTATACAGGGTTAACCCAGTCGACCTAGTATAAGAAACTAAGCCTAAAAATTATACAAAGTCGATAGGGTCAATCTAGTATAGTGAACAATCAAAAGGGGTTCAACGTTAGGAAAAAAGGAATAAAATGTGGAAAATGACTAGAGAGTGTGCAATAGAGAATAAAAATATTAGGTAAATGGTGTTTAGTAGAAAAGTGTGTAGATAACAAGTTGGATAAAAGTCTTACAAAACACCAATGGTCTACCCACCCCTTTCTCAGTGCACCCCTTAGGGCATGCACTCATAGAGATTAAGACTCTATGGGTTCATAAAAGATATAAAGTGTTAGTAAGTGATAAAAGTTTTAAAATATTATGTATATATATATTCCACACTCTAATCTCATCATATGTCACATGAGTGTAACACAAGATGGTGATTTAGTAATAGAGCATGATAACACATAATGGTGTTGCTAAGTAAAATGTAGTAAGCAACAAATAAGATAAATGAAAGAATAGAATTGAAAAATGTGTACCTATACTTACCTTAGTGTTGTAGATAAATAATTAGACTGAAAGAGAAGTGAAGGTATCCAAATGTGAATAACATTAGGTAAACCTATAGAAATTAGTGTAAAAAAAGAATGAAAAATCAAAATGTTTGGAATATAGTCATTTAGTAGTCAAAAAATTATTTATTAAAGACAAAGATATGAGGGTCTTAGGAGAATTGGAAAATTAGGATTATTAAAGCAAGGTTAGAATATTGAAGGCAAATGAATGAAAAAATGATGGCAAATGGATGACAAATGATTGTAAATGAATGATAAATTATGGTATAGCATAATAAATCACATTGTAAAGAATGGAAAACATAAATGGAAAAAAATTAGTGTAAAACATGAATGATAAATGAGATATCCATGAAAGAAAATTCTATAACAAAGATATGGAAGTAAGTGACAAGTAACCCCATGTAAGATAAGCATGTCAAATCAAATATAAAGAAAAACATGAATGACTAAAAATGAAATGTAAATCAAGATGTAAGACAAACATGAAGAATTCATACATAAAGAGAAACATGTAATAATTACAAATGTCATATGTAAGATAAGTGAAGTCCACATAAATCAAATAAGAAAATGATAGAGAAATGAAAATCAAAAGCTCTAAATGATGAAGACTCAAAATTTAGTGCTTATTTAAAGATTCAATTTAAGAAAAAAAACCACCTAATGACATGACTAGTATAATAGTGAGATGGTGTGGTAATAAAATGGTTTAAGGGTGTTTGTGAGGAAGGCCTAGTCCTATCCAAGGGCTTACAATACAACTCACAAACTATAAACCAAGAGGAATAATAAGTTTTATGTGATCATGAATGTGATTAGATATAATAAATATCCAATAAGGGGAATATAAGGAAAATATGTGTTGTGAATAAAGAATGTGAGGTACCACATGGGTGATGTGAACATCCTTATCAATAATGAGACACACTAGGCAAGTGAGAAAGGATAAGAACTATCAACACCAAGGACTTAAGACATTTTTATTGATGAACAAAAATATTGGGATAACAAGTGAAGTACATATATCATCCCATTAAGGTTATATGCATGAAAATTAATATGGACCTACCTTCCCATAATATGTTCCCCATTCTTCAGGACCCCTTATAAAATCATCGATCTACTGCAAAGATTGGGTACTTGCATGAGAAATTAGGTAGCACTAAAATATTTTTATACTCCTTTTCTAATCTACTAGCCTACTATACCCCAATGGACCTCAGCTCTATCATGAGGCCAACTATAGAGTTTGAGATTTGACTATAATAAGGAGATGTGCTTAGAATCATGTCTTTTAGTGTGATTTAACTTTTAAGATTTATATGTTGTCTTTTATACATCATTGCCTTTTGTTTCAAATGATTTGTATTTTAACTTTTTTGATGGATTTTTTCTATTATTCCTCCTCCATATGGATTCAAAAAACCAAACATGGGATTTAAATATGACAAACATAAGAGATCTTACACTTGGTTATTAAATAAAAGGACCTAAAGATCAAGGTGTCTAAAGACTCTTAGACTTGCCCACAAGTAAGTGTGCAATCGCCAAATTCACCGATGTGAGTCTCAAAATGAAATGAAATAAGGGGAAAATAGGGATCATAAGATATCCATCTATGTAATAAGTGATACAATGATGAATATTCTCATATTTTATGACAAGGAGGTAAAATAGTGTTTATAAAAGGTATGGGGTTATGCTTATGATAGTCATGTCACTAGAGAAGCCATATTAAACTACAAAATATCTAGCATAAGAGCTAATGAATGTATAAGTCATCCAAAAAATTGGTTTAAAGATATTTTAATGTGGTAATTGATGATGAAGGCTAGGTCCTATCCATGGTCATACACTACCACTCACAAGCTAAACACTAATGAGGTGAATGGTAAATAAGGGGGAAAATAATCATAAAGCTACTAAGGCAAAGAATGAAATAAAAAGACAAAAATAAAAGAGATATATAAGGATAAAAATGAAAACAAATTCCCAATGTAATGTGTAAGAAAACCAAATAACCCAAAGGTGATAATGATGCTTAGTAAAATTAAAAACTAAAAGAAGTAAATAAAAATAAAGAAACATGAGACAAAAGATAACAAGTAAGACCTATGCTAATGTCTATATCAAATATGAGCATGTGAAATATAAGTCTATAAGTATTAGAAGGTTTCTTAAAATTGAATTTGGTTGTTATTATGCATTTTATAATAAGATTTGGCATTGTAAGATTCCCTAATGGGTAATTAGTTGTATTGATGGGCATCGTAAGATGCCCCAACATGTGATATGTATTAAGGTGAAATGGAACCATTAAAAGCATTTTGATGGGGTTGGTAGGTAAATTTAGAGATGGGTAAATGTGTTGGTTTTTTAGATTTTAGGGATGTTGAATGTAACATAGGATGTGTATGATAGGTATGAAGAGATCAAGGAGGTAAAGGAGGGCCATGTATGGTATGCTTTGGAGTAGGAATTTGAACTAAGTACTCTTTTGATTCATGTGAGTTAATAGGTTGATGTTTAATAGATGTACAATATGTTTAAATTGTTTCATGTTAGTTATCCTTTCCTTATTTGTGTAGGAAGAAGGATCAGCTATGGTTTGAACAAAATTAGTGGATGAGGTGTAAGTATGGGATGATTATTATTTATCATTATATAGTTAATGTTTATGTGTGTTGGATATTTTTCAATTATGTCATGGTTATTTCATAAAGTTGTCTTAGTGAGTGGTTCACGTGCCTTAATAGTCTAAGTGACAATGACAAAGTGTGCAATGTGTTTGTTCTAGTATACTTGAAGGAGGCTTGGTTGATCTTCAATTTTGGCCTAATTAGAGATGTTTAGGGATGAGTATGATGATTGGAGGATGTTAAATAGGTCATATAATAGGTTTTATATGATTTTATTACTTGTTTTCATGAGTGGATTTCATCTGGTCATCATTGATTTCATCTAGACTTTTTGGGTCTAGTGGTAGAAAATCTTAGTAGGTAGTTTTATGATGTCGTAATTACCATGTGTGGATGAGTTAGGGGGAGTTGGTCATATGGTTATTATCAAATAATTTCCTATTCACTATCTTCAAATTCTAAAGTAATTTTATTAAGTACATCCAAATTTATGCTAGTGCAAAGTTGGGCTCCCAAGTAATTTGACTGTGTTCTCCCATACTTAGCAACATTTATAATGTGGCAAGAAATAGCTAAGTAACCATATTGATGAAGTTATATTTCACATGTGTGGTAGTTTTATTTATTTTTGTGCTTATTTTATTTTCACTAAATTTTAGGTCATGTGATGAAGTGCATCAAAAACTATGCATGTGCAAAGTTGGCCCTTCTAGATAGTTATTGGCATAGCTTTGTGGCAAAAATCATTTGAGTGAGAAGATTAATGGAGTTATATATCATATGTACAAATGTTTTATGATAATTTTGACACATGTTTGGATTATTATATATTATTATATTATATGGTCCAAATTTTACATCATGCATCTAAGCGTATAAAAAGTTATTATGGTCCAAAGTTGGCCTTTCAAGTAGATAAGCAATGGTCCCCATACTTAGTCATTTTTACACAATGTTAAAGATCAGGACTAGATGGAGATCCAATGGTTGAATGGAGTTCATACATCTAGATATATAATGCATATTAATTAAAATGGCTCGAATTTTCTAATGCTTAAACTGAGTAAAGATTGAGCTCCTTACAAAAGGATCAACAGACTGTGTTCATGCCAAGATGTCTGGAAGTAGCAAGATAAGGACAAGTGTTTGAAGTTTAACCTAAAAAAGAGATAACTATCAAGCATATTCCAAGATATAATGGTGATTTGGTATTCTTACATATAAATATCAATGGTGCATATTGAGCGAGATGTTTTCTAGGTGTCCAATGTTTAACACAGATAAAGATCGAGCTATGTATAGAAGATTGACAAAGTCATTAAGTCAAATAGTCAAGATGAAGATCCAATGATGAGTGATGAAAGGTAAAGGATAATATCCTTATAATAAGATCAATGATGCATGGTGTTTCTAAGTAGAGAGTATATGATATGTGAGAAAAGTGAGTGAGGTTTAAGTGTGATCGTTTGTATTTGAATATTTGAATTTAACAAAGGAATGACTAGTGTCTACTTTTTGGGCCATATCTTTCGATCTATATAGAATTTTCTCATAGTGTAAAAAGTGAATTTATATATTACTCAAAGTTTCATATATAAATATCAATTTCAAGGTCCAATTATGTGTACATTCAAATATATTAAGGTTCAAAGTTGATTGTGTGTTCATATTTATTCTACAAGTAACTTGAGAAGGAAAATTGAGCTTATTTTGTTTTTGTTTGGATGTCTCATGATGAATTAGCTATTGGATCATGTTTTATAATCCATAAGGATTTTATATGTATATTATGAAGGTTTGACCAATCATATTTATTAGGAACAAAGGTTTATAAGTTGACTATGTATTTGTTTATGGTGATTGTGTGCACAAAATATTGTTTGAACAAATTGTGCTTAAGTATAAGGGCACTATGATGATTGTTGGCACTTAAGGAGGACCTATATATCATTTAAAATGGTTCCATGAGTTTGTGAGTGTTCTTTTATTCTTTGTTTACTCAAAAAAGTGTCAAAGAGGTGAATGTGTCTCTATAGGACCTAGAAGGTGAAGAAAAGGAAAGTGTGGGTTCTTAGTGGATGAGTTGAAGAAAATAATAGATTTAAGATTATTTTTATGACTTTTAGGTCATAATTTTATTATAAAAATAGTGATATTAAATATTAAGTGTGAGAAAATGTGAAGATAAATAATCAAAGGTCCATCATCAAGTGTTGAAGACATCTTTTCAAATGTGGATGTGTTCATATATGTTATTATGGAAGCTCAAAATCTATGGGGTTACATCCTCCTTGCAGGGTGAAACTTTATAAAAGTTTAGTTTTTGTTACATCTCAAATAGATAGGTGTGGTATCACCTTATGGGATTGTAGTCTCACTAAATAAGGGATGGTAGTTCCTTGATCAGTTGTAGTTGGTCTAAATTAGTTCTTTTTATTATAGGATAGTAGTGCAATTGTAGTTTCTAGTGGGTTTTCTCCCCCAAGAGGGTTTCCCACATATGTCATGTGTTATGTGCTTGATATTTCATTATCTCTCTTTCACATTGCTATAAATGATGTGTATGCTTCATGAATGCTTGTGGTAATTGATTAAGAATTTTAAAATTTTGAAATTTAAGTTGGACTTTCTAGGCTCACTAATTCACCCCCTCTCAGTGATTATACCTCTAATAATGTGATTGTCGTTATTGATATTGAATTTGAGAAGCTTTAAAATAGTTGTGATAACATTGTTTTGTGAGATTATCAAGATTGAAATGTGGAACAAATAAGGAAAAAATAATAAATCAGTGAAGATCACAATAAAATTCATGAGAATGACCTATAGTAGCAAGCCACCAACAAAACTTCTTAGGATTATACCATTTTGGAGGAGGTTTGGAAGGATCAAATCTCATGGGTTTAGAGGGTGGAAATTTGTTCTTAAGTTTTTATAAACTCAAGGGAGGGTGAGTTGGGTTAAAATTAGTTGAATTGGATGCTCCATTTTGAGTTTGTGGAGGCTTGGATGAATCAATATTATGAGAAAATTATTGGAAAGGTTCTTTAATAGTTATTTGAGGTCTTTCAAATTGATTCATAAGTAAGTCTTATGTTTTTACTTGGTATAAGGCTTCATCTAAAGTTTTAGGGGAAAATATTCAAACTTTATATTGGAGGGAAGCTTTAGGAGCAATAAAAAATAGTTTTAAAAGAGTATCATCATTCATGT
Organism: Torreya grandis; assembly: GCA_037957365.1. NCBI lineage: Eukaryota > Viridiplantae > Streptophyta > Pinopsida > Cupressales > Taxaceae > Torreya > Torreya grandis. The sequence continues at coordinate 387,206 of JARHVA010002983.1, read as the reverse complement.
TATGGTCCACTTTATGAGTGAGAGACTTCCATAATTTGATGAAAGTATAATAAGATTCATTAGGAAGTTGCATGGAATTAATGAAATGGCTAAGGTAATTTTTAGGAAGAACATCATGTTGGAATTACTTCACTAGAGCATTGGCTAAATCCTCTAGTTTTGAGATGTAATGTCTAAGAATTTGGTTATACCATTCAAGTGCATCACGAAAAAAGGTTTTGGCTAAGATCTTGGTTGTATCAAAGTTGTTATTTTGGACACATTCCCTATAGAGATTACCAAAATACTTAAGAAAGATAGTAGGGGTTTTAGTCCCATTATATGTGATAGTTGGAGAAATTTTTCCAATATATATTAATGTAATGAATGGGGATAAAGGTTTATTTTGAAGATGTTGAGGAATTCTTTTATTCATTGGAGGTTAAGGGATGATATTTGCATTGTCATATCCAATAGGAGGAGGGACAAAATTTTGATTTGGTTGAGACATGATGATTTGAGGTGGTTGAATAGTCATGTGTAATAAATTTTGTTGTAATTGCATCATTTGGGAATGATTAGTTATTTACATGATTTTCATTTGTTGAACTATTTGTGCAATGATTTGAGTTATGTCAATTTGTAGATTTGAATGTGGGGTATTAATGTTGTAAGGAAGAGTGTTGTTAGTGTTAGTGGGAGGATGATTCATTATAGGTGGAGGATTCCCAATATTAGTGATATTTATCTAAAATGTGCTAGAAGAATAAGGAAGCTTAGTAAATCCACCATTCTTGGTAAGAGTGTAAATAGTATTATCATCAAGGTTTTTGAATAATTAGGAATCATATATATTATCAAGTTGAGTGGTTTCAACCATGTTAATTTGGGAAGTGATGAGTCTTGGTGATCTTGTTATGGGTGTAGCAAGAGGATTGTGAACATTGGTTGTAAGAAGTTAAGCATAATGTGAGATTCCAACATGTGATGTAGATGGGTTGATGAGTTTATGAATTCTAGGTTTAGAGGGTGTAAAAGTGGTGTAAGGTATATGATTTTCATGGTTTGGTATTTTTATAATAATATTATTTGGATATATTATATGGTATGGGGTAGATCAAGATTGATAATATTTATAACCATGTGATGAAGAACTACAACATAAAGAGTTGTCTTTTATGGTGGATAGGTAGGGTAGGAGAGAATAACCCATTTACATTTAGAATTGATTGAAACTATCAAGAAATAATTTGATAAGAGGCTTCATGATCCCAAGCAAGAGTGGATATCAGAAAGCTAGGAGGAAAAATAAGGACAAAATTGGCCAAAAAGGGGGAAGTGTTGAATGATACTATGTCGACACAGTCAACCTAGTATGTTAGGGAGATAGTTATGAATGATACTAAGCTAACATAGTCAACTTAGTATGTTAATGAGATATTTATAAATGATACTAAGTTGACATAGTATGCTAAGGACATTGTTTTTAATGATACTAAGTTAACACAATCAACTTGGTATGCTTGGGAGATAGGTAAATCAGTCTGTAAGACATTGTGTTGATAGAGATGACAGTGTTATGAAAATAGGAAAAAAAATTGCAATGTACTTTGAAAGTAAGAAATGAAAACAAACACATAATAAATTTTGTCAATGAGTATGATCCAATTGAGGCACACAACACAAAACCTTGCACCAATGATGATCAATGCAAGTTTTTGCACTACAACATACAATTAAGCAAAGAGCAAGTAGTCAAACTAGAAATTAAATGCTAACTAAGTAGTCATTCTAAATGTTGTTAGATTATTAGAGTATGATTTTAAGTGTTATAAGAAGTTGGTTGTAAGTAAGAAACTAAAAACCAATCTATGGATCATTTCAAGACATTTAGGTTGAAAGGGATCTATGTTGGCAATGGTAATGGCTTGGTATTAGGTCCTACCCCCTCACTTCACACACTATAGCAATAAGGGTGTCGGGTGCTTATCTAAAACATACCATTAACCATGTGTTTATACTAGGCTAAAAAACCAAGTCAACTTCCCCCTTGGTGATGAAATCTAAGTAGGTAGACCTTGGGTAGATAATTGTTAAAATGCTTTTTAAGATTTTTTGATTTGGTAGTGTATGCATAAAAGAGAAAATAGTGTATCTAAATGGTATATTGAAAACCACCTAATTAGACTATGTGACCTATTTTAAGCATCCAAATAATAAAAATTGAAATTGTGAGCTAAGTATTAACATATAAGTGTTAATTCCAACTTTGAAACATAGTATAATGTCATTTCAAATGACAATATATGTAGAGATTATAGAATAGAGTTGATAATTTCAATTTTTTATTATGAAATTAAGGGTCTAAAAAGTATCTATGTCAATAGTGTCAACCTAGTTCTCTAGATAGAATATCGAATACAGAACTATGTTGATAGGGTTGACCTAGTTGACTATACAGGGGTAGTTTTAAAGATTGAAAACTATGGAAAAAAAACTTTAATGAATGAAAAAATGATAGAGAAGGATAGAAAGGACCCTTGGTGGGTTGGAGGATGTAAAGGAAAATAATATTATGATTTAAGTATCTTGATTTATACTTGCAAATTCTACTAACTATGTTGATTGGGTCTAACCTAGTTTTATAATTCCCTATTTGTTGAAAACCTATAAATTATACTATGTTGATAGGGTTGACCTAGTATGTTTTTTAGAAGTTTTGAAATATAAAGAGTCTACAAGGTCGACCTAGTATCCTGATCTAGAAGTGTGAAAGTGTATTGTGTTGACAGAGTTAACCTAGTAGCCTATACCTAATGAAAAATCTACACAAATAGAATATAGTCATATTGATGTGATTGTGTTTTAAACCTACATATAAAAGTTAGAACTATATTGGCACTATCAACCTAGTATCATAAATATAGAGAAATAAAATGATAAAATAATGAAAAATGTGAAATAAAACCTACAAGGGTTAGATTCAAGTTGGGTTCACTAGAATGTATGCAATCATAAATGCATCATGTCTATAAATTAATCCTAATTCAGAGAAGATATATCATAACATAAACTTATAATTGGGGACACATTAGATAATAAGGAACATGACCAATATGAGGATTTGTTAGACCCTATTAGGGGATATCTTACTACAATACACTATTCTAGGGAGGGTTCCAAAGCTTCCAGTCAAGTGTAATCATGAAATAAACTTAAGGGAGTCATATCTTTTGATATCTCACTAAACTAATAACAAGTAAAGTAAAATATAATCTAGTGCTCACCAAATCTTATGGCACAAAGTAGGGGTTAAAAATAAATAAAAATAAACATGCATAAGAGACATATACTCATGTCAATATATATAAAATCATAGTGCATTGAAGAGAAGTACAAATTCATATTTGCATACTATTATAAAGGATGCACAAAGTTAGGAATACTTACCTTTGAATACAAAATTGTTGATCTTTTATATCTCTCTTGGATAAGGTGTTTCACAAGAGGTTATTATGGTATGTAAAGATGAAAACATAAATCACTTATATGATATAAAACCTATCAATGCATTTAAAAGACTTCTCCATAATACAAGATCTGTATCTCTAAAGAAAGTATGAAACCTTAAGATTTATCCTCTAGTATAATGGCAGATAAGTAGATGTCTAATAGATCTTACTTCTTCTTCTCTTTTGTAAATAATGGTGAAATGAACTTGTATACATAGGTTGATTTAACCCTAATCCCTTCTGAAAGTTTTGTCTAACAAGGTTGACCCAATCGACCTATTTCTAAACAAGTTTTCACTTTTCACGTTCAAAAGGAAATGAGAAACTAAGATAAGATGGACAAGGGTTTGTACGTACCTGGATGAAGTCTTGCGCACCAAATTCAGATGATAGAAGTAACTCCTCTTTGGTTTTGGAGGATGACACCTGTAGAAGAAAGAGACTCAAACATAGAGGTTGTTAGATAGCTAGAAAGTGGACTGCCAAGTGAAAGCTTGGTCCTAGAAGTGCAAAGACTTCTTGAAGGATGACAATCCACTGATAAAAAGTAGAATATAGTCAGAAATAGAAATGATAAAGACAAAATGAAAGAAATGAAAGCAAATGCATACCTATTTACAGCAGTCTATCTTGCACAGTCATCGACATCGGTGGTTCTGTCGGTGCCGGTCAAGGAAGGTCACCTACGTCAGTTAGTCTGCCAATGTCAGTGGGGGAAATAGTCCTGATAGCTAGTGTCGGTTAGGCAATGGATTTTGATAGGGTCTGAATGAGTTATAGGTCAGTCAGGGTGATAAGAATGGTCTTGGGAGGGTCTATAGGACTCTGATAGCTTGTGCTGAGTTGACTAGATAGAGAGTATTGTCTGGAGAGGGACTAAATGGGTGACAGAGGCAAAAAAGGGGGATAAGGGTGAGAGACGGCTTTTCAGCCTCTCTAAGAAGAACAGGCAAGGTTGTGTCAAGGACGCTTGGAATAGATAGTAGATAGAATGCTAATATATTTGAAATGACACTGAAATAAAAATAGTACAAATACTTAGCTGTGGCACGAGTTGGCAGAGGTGCAGGAGCTGTGTTTCCATTGTGGCTAGTGATGGAGATGTCATGCAATCTTCAAACCTGTATGGAATGACTGGTGTTGGTCCTCTAAGCTTGGAAAATGTTGTCAAAATGCTAATACCTATGAGAAAATGAGAAGCAAGAATGCTAGGAATCAAGAGCAAGAGAATTTTGTTTCACTGGAAGAGGATTCGAGATTCGTGATTAGCCGACTAGTCATTAGCGATTAGAAATTAGCCATTAGCCCCAACAAGAGGTTAAAATTTGGTTTAAGTAAATCAACATTGGTGATCCCACCAGTGTCAGCTAACATTTGACCAATGTCAGTGGGTGTAGAATGAGTAAAAGGGCTATCAAGCCTGTTCTCCATCTGCCAAGTGCATAATCCGTTGGAGAATTGTCAAAGGTTGGGCCAAATACGCATGAGAGTTGGTTAGGAAGTTGGAAAGGAGTAAGAATAGGTCTTGGGTGAGTCACTTAGTCTTAAGGTGAGTCATAGGGTGGGAAATGGTCCAAGGCAAGGTGTCAGACGAGGTGTTATAGGTGATGTGTCAAAGGGGGGCTTATTAATTCAAAATAAGTTATTATTTTAAATTAGTAAGTGTGTGGGTTAGGAATGGGTTAGGAATGGACCAAGGGGGAGGATTACCAAGGGTTAGACATGATTTTGATGTCCACATTTTCCCCTTTTTGTCTTGTTGGTTGTTCTGACGAACTACAAGACAAAAATAGGAATTGATTTCCCTAGGTATAGGATGAGATTATTTTCATCTTGTTGGTTATTCTGGCGAACTGCAAGACAAAAAAAATGAATGTAGATTGTCCCAATTAAGGGATGAGGTATTCCCCCTCAAAGTGGGAGTTGAGGGAAGGAAACCTAAAATTGGGTGCCAATTTGATAGATAGTGGATGGATATGGTCTCATTTGAGTGTGAATGCTGCAATAGTTTGAGATTGCACACATACCACTTCATGAGATGGTCAGGTCAAATTGTCATAGGTCAAGGTCGAGGAGTGCCAAAATCAAAATAACTAGGCTCCAGCATTTAGTCATAGCTGATTGGGTTATTCGATCTAAGCTGTAGCTCTAATGGTCATTGTGTTCCAGGTATCCCGGGCTCAGGAAGTGATCCTAGAAACATGAAAATGTCACAAGTAGTGGGGATCAACCGGCTTGGGATCCTATACTTGTGAGGGTCGAAATATGGGTTGCAGACAATTTTGCTAACCATTCGTGAGGTAGCATACATGCAAAAACAACCAAGGCAATGTTGTCTTGGAAGTGGTTGTAGTCGAAGGAGATAGTCGTGATCTCCATGGTCATTGGTCAAGGTAGATGGTCCATTGGATGCACAGACGAAGGAATGGCCAAGCTAACCTTAGAATACCCCATGTCAACTAAGTGCTACCTACATAGCCCCTGTCGTTAGGGCCTCAGGCCAATGTAGTTCTCCCAAGAGGGAGGAAAAGGGTCAAAGTTATGGATTGGTTGGACGAGGTTAAGGCATGGTCAAAGGCTGAAAATGGTTTGTCCATCAGATGTGGTCGAGCTAACCTCAGAGGATGTTGTGTCAACTAAGTGCTACCTACATAGCCCTCATTATTAGGGCCTCAAACCAATGTAGTTTAGGAGAAGAGTCAAAGTGGTCGATGATTGGTTTTGGTCATGTATTGAAGTGATGAGGATAAGATGATGTTACGGCCTTTTCCATATGAGGTGATGGTGTATTTTGTAACATTAGTCGAGGTTTTTCATCCCTAGCAATTGTCCATATTAAGTAATGAATGTGTGCTAAAGATGAAATGGGTCTATTTATGCTTCAACAAGTAATGGTTTATGCTTGACATAAATTGTGTGGTCAATAATTTCCATGTGTATTGGTGTCCATAGAAACTAGTGTGAATAAGTTATGATAATGTGAGTGGTCTTGAAAAAGGTTAGGTTGGGTTGGATGACAAATGATTTGGTTGAATGTGACCAACGGTAAGGAAGAAGTGAAAGGCATTTTTTCCCTTTCATTGACAAGGACCATAGTGATAACATAAGTAGGGGGTTTTTAGAAACAAAAGCCCCATTCATGCATTACATCATTGACCATTGGTTGTGTTAGAGAGGCAATCAAATCACTTTGATATTTAAAATGAGCTCGAAATCCCTTGAGTAGGTGATGTGATATGTGAGGAGAGGGTAACCCCTTTTAGTAGGGATAACTTTGCCCCTTTTGATAGGAGACCCTGAGACGACTACAAGCCAAGTCCATGACCCAAGGTTTTTTTTTTTGTTTGTTTTTTTAAGCAAACTGATCAATGTGGGAAGTCTACATAGAGATGTCATTTTGTTTCGTGGTCATTTATGAAGCTAATTCATGATGATTTGCTTCTGAGAAAGTGTTGTTTGTAGCAAGATTCTAGCCATAGCCATCCTTCGAGGGAGTGGTCTATATTTTTGCTTTATATATATGAGAGCTTTGAATAGTTGTCCTTTGAGAGAGCAGTCTATTAGCTACAGTAATGATAGTACAACTATCCTTCGAGGGAGTAGTCTGCCTTTAGAGTTTATGACCTTTGATATTTTGACATTAATTTATTTTTTTTGATAGAATTTTGAGTCATGGACAAGACTATAAAAGTTCAAGGGCTCCCTTTTATTATGACAAAGCATTCATACTTTATAAAAGGTTTACATAGGGCTTGCTTTAGGGAAACAGGGTTGAAAGAAATGAGGATTAAGAGGACAAGGGTTGCTCAAGGGACGAGCTCAAGTTAAATGTCAAGTGAGTGAGTACTCGAATAATATTAGAATGGTCACAAATGCAAGGCATTAAGGGGCTCAAGTTCTGGTTGGCCTTCAAGAGAAGACAGACGATAAGTCCCTGATCCATACTTGTGCATGATGATGTAAGGTCTGAGCCAATTAGGAGTAAATTTTCCTCATTTACTCCATTCCATATTGGTCACATGTTGGTTCTCTTTGAGGATGAGGTCTCCAATGTTGAAATCTCATTCTCTTAGATTTTTGTTATAGGCTCGTTTGTTGCAATTTTGATAGACATGGAGATGGTTGAGGGCAGCAAGACGATGCTCATCGAGTAACTCAAGTTGAGCTAATAGATCTTGATGAAAGTCATCATTAGAAAGAATGTCATGTAGAGAGATGTGAAGAGATGGGATCTGTACTTTGAGAGGTAGGACAACCTCTATTTTGTACACTAGAGAGAAAGGGGTAGCACTCGTAGAGGTTCAGATGCTAGTGCGGTAGGCCCATAAAGTGAAGGGAATGTGAATGTGCCAATCCCTTCCAGTGTCGTTGACCACCTTCATGAGAATTTTAGTTAAGATTTTGTTGGAAGCCTTGGCCTACCCATTTGCTTATGGGTAGTAAGATGAAGAAAAGTTGAGTTTGATGCCAAAGGAATCACAAAGTTTTTGGACAGTTTTTTTTTGAATGACTTGCCATTATCGGTGATGATTTTGTGAGGTCCATTGAAATGACAGATGATGTGGGTGTTGATGAAGTCAACAATTTTGTTGGCTTTTATGGAGATGAGAAGAATAGCTTCCACCCATTTAGTGAAATACTCAGTGGTGGTGATGATGGACTAATGACGAAGAGACGAATGAGGGTTAATCTCACCAATGAGATCTAAGCCCCACTGTGAAAAAGGCCAAAAATCTTGAGCAACTTGTAGGGTGTGGCTAGGGAGATGAAGCAAGTTAGCATGCTACTAACACTTGATGCAATGCCGAACATAGTCACTACAGTCTTGATGAAGAGTGGGCAAATAATAGCCTAGGCGAAGGATGCGCTTGGAAACTGAGTTACCACTGAAGTGTCTGCCATAAATCTCATCATGGACCTATTTAATAGCATGAGATGCTTTAGTAGAGGTTAGACAATGACGAAGAAGGCCGTCAAAACCTCTTTTATAGAGAAGGCCCCCTAGCATGGTATAGCGAGCTTTGCGTTTGATGAAAGCCTATCGTGCATGGCTAGAGAGGTTGGGAGGAATGATAGAATGAGCCAAGTAGTCCACAAGTTGTTTATACCACACATCCTGTGGACTAGAGTCTATGTTTTTGATGAGGTTGATGTCAGTGGAAATGTATGAAGGCAACGACACATGATGTACCATGACATAAATTCTTGATGAGGATGATGAAGAGGGAATATGTGAGGTGAGGGAAGCCATGGTGTCAACAAACTTATTCGTAGATTGAGGAATAGTTTGTAAGAGGTAATGGTTGAAAGATGCTAGAAGGGTGTCAACACGGTGCTTGTACCTTTGCAAATTTTCATTTTTACAAAGATATGAACTATTAATTTGATTAATGACAAGTTGTGAGTTTTTGAAGATGTTGATGGTCTTGATGCTTAAAAAAAGGGCGGTTTGAAGTCCCAAAATTAAGGCTTCATATTCAGCCATATTATTGGTACATTCAAAGTCGAGTTTGAAAGATAGGGGCATGGGCTCACCCTCGTGTGGGATAAGGATGACTCAAGAAAATGAAACAAAAGCAAATGACATTCCTAATCACAACTCTAGAAAATCTACAATATAGACTACTTTTGCAAATGACATAGATAATATCAACAAAGGCATAAAGTTCAATCTTCTTAATTTTTTCACCCACATAAAAGGCACATAAACATGCACAGTTACATCAACTTTACAATTTAAGAAAATGAGACAAAAGAAAATGATATTACTTAATCATGAGCTCTAGCCAGTCTCCTCTTGTTACAATTCCCCCTATTCCTTTATAGCCTCAGATTTTGAGATAAAATAGTGTGGAATTTAGCGTATTCAATGCCTTGGATAAATTTTGGTCTTATCAAAAAGGGCCATGTTGGGGTGGGGCAGTTGCCTTGACTACAGTGTGTCAATTCATGTCTAGTACCTCCTTCCATTCCTGAATTTCCTCATTCCATCACTTGCTTAGCTATGCAACTATCCATTCCTCTACTTATAGGAGACAAACAAATGACCCCTATTAATGTTTGTAAGCCCCAAAAAATCTACCCAGTGAATTGCTCCACCTACCAAAAATAACTCCCACTGAGTTCACCCCTAGCTCGGTTGTTGAAACAAATACACAAAACACTCTATCATGTTAAAATAGAAGAGGACACTTAGTCAATTCCCTAAAAATCTTCTTATTACTTAGAAGGCAGCAGAGAATGACACTTGGCACTTTTTTCCTGATTTATCAAAGACACGTGGGTCTTTCCACTTTCCTTTTAGCTATGTTGTAGAGTTATTCGGGGCACATATTAGGATCTTATGGATGGTGACACTTGGAAGCTTCCACAGACCTTTGAAATAACACCTGGGACCCACCATAATTTTATTTAGAAATGAAGCTTGAAGATGATCTCTCAGAATTTGACACGTGGTGGCCTTTGCTATTCTTGGGAAGATACATGGCACCTTCCACTTCTCCTACTAGGGGTATGTGGCTTCCTCCAATTCTTTTGGGAATGGAGTAGAAAGGGGCTCAAAAAGTGACACTTAGTAGCCTCTGCTATTCTTCGGCACTTAAACAAAATGAAACGATGCCTTTCTGCCTTCCAAAAAGGTACTTAACCCCTTTGGTTTTTGGGACACTCCCTTGAACTGCTGGATGAACCAAAATGGTTCAATGGTTCAACGGTTCAACACTGCATGCCATTCACATGTTAACCAAGGTATTAAACTAAAAACATTGAACCAAGGCATTGAACTTAGGTGTTGAATTGACTATCTCTCAGATGCTGACACATGGTGACTTTTGCTTTCCTCTAAAAAAGTAGTCCAGGGCCTTTCGTGACTACCATTTGGCACTTTCCACCTCTTCCTACTACTTAGCTTGTTGAAAACCTTTACTAAGAAATAGAATGAAATGTGGGTGCCGATATGAGATGTGGATGCCAATACATGATGCATTCTGCTGAGTTGCTATTAGATACGTGGCACATTCTGTAGCTCTCTTGAAAGTTTAGGAAAGGTGCCTCAGGTGACTCCACTTGGCCAGAACCCATGCTCAGGCTATGCCACTTGGCAACTTCCACTACCCTCTGACACTTTGATGGAAAAATGAATCAAAAGAAACAAACCTATGCTCTATTTCAAAACTTCTGCCACCACGACCAAGGTATGTGGGAATAAAACTATAGTGCGTGACTGAGAATCAAAAATCAACATAGGGTAAAAAATTTTACTCTACAGTTACTAGCAACCCCCAGGACTTTTGAGCCTGCTCAAAAAGAAAACTCCACCTTTTTCTAGATCAAAATTGCAAAATTTATAGCTTCAAAAGAGTCGTCGACATGTGTTTAAAACCCTTATTTAAAAAGAGAAGCGGGAAAATAATGAAAAAATAATGCGAGAAAGGGAAACTATCTAACTATAATACGTTAGAGACCCAAGTTAATTGAAATGCTTCAAATAGATCTCATTTATAGGAATCTCTTTAGGTTTTCCTTCCATTGATTTTAGCTTGAATGAATTCTTTCACTTACATGCACAAATTTTATATGGGCTAGTCCATAATGCTTCAAATTTGGTATGCCGACCCGACTTGGCAGCTCTTGCATCCCATTTCAAAACAATTGAGCCTACTTCAAAATTAGGATCGAAGTCCTTTTATCAAAATAGTTCTTAACCATCCCTTGATGCTTAATCAATGAATCATGGGCTATATCCCTCTTCTCCTAAAATTTCAAAAGTTCTACGAGTCTGACCTGCATGGGGCCATTTTCTTCAATTTCAATTTGTTTGATTAGCTGGAGAGCACAGATTTCCAAGCTTAGGGGAATCACAACAGACTTTCCATATACCAATTCATATGGGGGCATTTTGATCACCTGCTTAGGTATGATTCTATTAGCCCATACTACTAGATTAAGCACTTTATGCCACTCTTTGTGATGATCAGCCCCTACTCTTTTGATGAGTCTTATCAAGTTCTTATTGGTTGATTCTGCTAGACCATTACCTTGAGGGTAATAGTTAGATGAAGTTTTCAGATATATTCTATGTTTCAAGGCAAACTCAGATACTTTAGACCCCAAGAATGCTTTAGCATTATCTAAAATTATGGTGTGAGGAGCCCCAAAGTGAGTAGTGATACTCCCTAGAAAATCTAGGATCACATTCTCTATTGCTTCCTTAAGTGGGACTACCTTAGTCCATCTGGTGAAATAGTCTATGGCAGTTAATATCCATTTGTGACCCATACTAGACATTGGATTTATCATTTCAATGAAGTCAAGACCCCATTGAGCAAAAAGTTCATCAACAATTATAGGACTAAGGGGCATGGCTACATTCCTCCTCATCCCCATATAATATTAGCAAGATTGACATTTTTTAACCAGCTGATAACAATCTACAAATAATGTAGGCCAAAAATATCCTACCTCACTTATCTTTATGGCTATGGTCTTTGCAAAAAAATGCCTCCTTGATATTCCATGATGCATTTCATGTAGTATTATCTTAACTTCAGCCTGTTCTACACATCTTAACAATTTTCTATCAAAATTTCTTCTGAAAAGGACTTGTTCAATTAAAATAAAATGAACTCCCTGTATCCTATAATATCTCCTCTTATTTTGAGGGAGTTCTCTTGAATAAATCCCATTTTTCATAAAATGAATCCTGCTTGTGACCCAAGATTCCTGATCAACATCTTGTATTTTTAGCACCGTCTCCGTCTCTCCTTCTAAATCTGCTTCCTCAGGTAACATCTTTTCAAGCTCTTGGGTTATATATTGGCACAAACCCCTACCTCTAACTAACTTGGTGGGTCTAACCTCTACATCATATTCAAGGATCTTAGTGATCCAATTGGCTATTTTCTTAGTAATTTCTCCCTCCATGATGTATTCCCTAACACTTGGGTGAGCTACAAGTATCAAAAAAAATCCCTGATATCATATGCCTAAATTTCTTGAGGGCTTTTACCATGGCATAGGCTTGTCTTTCCACAAAATTATACCTAGTCTCATAATCCTTGAGAGTTCTTGAGAAAAAGGCTATTGGGTGTTCCCCCTCCAGCCTATCGTTCTTTTGAGTCAAGGCAATAGCAATACTTGACTCTCCTCCATAGACATACATTATGAAGGGCTTGAAAAAATTTGGGGTTTTAAGCACTAAGGCTACTGAGATAGCCTTCTTGACCTCTTCAAAGGCTTGCCTTCCTTTTGTAGTCCATTTGAAGACTAGTTCTTTCTTTAGCAAGAGTGTCACTGGTCTTACCAAGCCTGCAAAATTAGATATGAATCTACTGACAAAATTGATCTTCCCTAAAAAGGACTAAACTTCCTTTTTATTTACTGGAAGAGGTAGGTTCATTATAGATGTGATTCTCTTGGGATCTATAGAAACTCCTTCTTTAAATACTATATGTCCCAATAATATACCCTGAGGTACAACAAAGATGCATTTCTTGGGATTCAATGATATCCCAAAATCCTGACATTTCTTGAAGATAGATTCTAAATGATCAAAATGATCATCAGCATTTTTTGAAAATATAGTGAGGTTATCTAGATAGACCAGGATAATCTTATTTATAAGTTCCCCAAAGGATATATCCATAGCTCTTTGAAAGGTGGCTCCTACATTTTATAGACCAAAAGGCATCTTAGCATATGCAAATGTTCCCCATTTGGTAGCAAAAGCAGTTTTGTACTGACCTTCATCAACCAACCAAATCTGATTGTATCTAGAGAAACCATCTAGTAAAGAAAACCTCTTTGATCCAGCCACAATTTGTATAATTTGTTCCATGGATGGCAAGGGATAGTGGTCTTTAAGAGATGCTCTATTTAGATCTATGAAATCTATACACAGTCTTACATCTCCATTCTTTTTCCTAACTGATACTAGATTTGATACCTAGGTTGAGTGCTTGATTGGAAATATTATTTTGGAATCTAAACGTCTCTACAACTCATCTACCATTAGAGGCTCAATCTTTGGATTTACTGGCCTCTATTTATATCTGATGGGCTTAGATGCTTCAGTCAGTTCTATTGTGTGTTGAATAATGTCTCTATTATATCCATGAAGGTCTTCATAGCTCCAAGCTATGACTCTGTCACATCTCTAACACAATTCAATTAGTCTTTACTTCTCTTGTTGAGTTGCAAAATTTCTAACTTTTTGCCTTTTCCTGTCATTCACCTCTATTTCAGAATAGTTTGCTTTGTCTACCTGGAACCTTTTCTTTTCCAAGCTTACATCCTTTGGGTCAAACAAGTTTTCTAACGTGATCAAGCCCTTGGGGAGCTTATTAGTCCTTAATTGTATAATTTGATCACCATATGCCTCTTCAATTTTGGTTTTCAACTGATCAACAAACTCATCTGATTGTTGTAAGAATGAGACTACCTGAGCATCATTTTCAAATACTTGCCAATTCTCATCATTATCTAGAATAGTCAGTCTCACTATAACTTTTACTGATTCATAGTTAATCAATAGGCTAGTTGCTAGGTTAAACTAAGAGCCAATCTAGGCCATCCTATCAGCTTCAGAGTTTTGACTTCTAGGGACTATCTTGATATTGAAAGCTTTAAAATCTTCTATCAAATCCTAAATCCTATGTCTGTAGGATCTCATTCTCACAATTTTTGTTGTTGCCTTTTCTCTAATTTGCTCTACTACTAATTTTGAATCTCCTTTTACTACTAGGTTATTTATTCCCTTTTTCTTGGCTAACAAGAGCCCATGTACTAAATATTCATACTCAACATCATTATTAGTGCAAGCAAATTGGAATCGGATAGCTCTTAAAATTTTATCACCATTTGGAGTAGTAAGACAAATTATTGCTCCAGCACCATGTTTACTTCTCGCCCCATCAAAATTCAAGGTCCAAATATTTTAATCTTGAGTAGTGGGTGCCTCTACCCTTATAACATTTGGTATTTCCTAGTCCTCATCAAAAATAACATATGTGCCTAGACCAGTAGAGTCATAGTTCCCATACAAGTCACTATGCATCATAGCCAACAACTGGTTGTTTTCTTCTTCTTGATCATACTCAATCCAGTCACCTAAGTCTTCAATAAAAATCCTTTCTTCCTTATTTAACATAGCATGATCTACCTCTAATCTTGTTGTTGGTTTGTTGTTGATATAGTCTTTTGATAGTGGTTCAGATATAATTTTCATATTTGAACCGTATCTAGTTCTCAAAATGAGATGAGACCAGTCAAGAGACATATATCCTCTTATTTTTACTATAAAGTCTCTAGATAAACATAAACCAAAAATAGGAGGTATATCTATGACTACTACATCTTGGTTGACAATTATGTTGGGACATGTGTATAATTGCAATGGGAGTTGTTTGATTCTCCCTACGATTTGTATTGTTTTGCCATCTAGCTACATAACTCCTTTTGCAAGGGGTTCATATTTTATTTTCAAAGAATTAGGTATTTTCTTGGGCATCACTGTAGTACTAGCTCCTGAATCTATCAATGCATTATGTAAGAGTTTCTTTCCAACTATCATAGTTAAATAGAAGGGCTCTGGTTTAGATTTACTTACTTGCACTGCATCGTTCACAAAGGCTATTGTCTTTGGAGGAACTGTATCTTTGAGCTTTTCTTTTATAGTATGTCCTTCCTTGGTGATAGTACCTTTGGGTACTGCTTGGCCTTATAGATCCTCTTGTAGTAGTGTCTTCTATTCAGGAATAGCTAATATATCCCATATCGATACTTGTGCTGGAGTCTTCTTTAATTGATCCACTACATTTATCAGTCCCAAAGACTGAGTTTTTTAGACATAAGGATATCTCATTTTTTCTTGAGTTTGGGTAGGAATCCCTTGATCTTACACTAGCTAGGGCACTTCTTGTCTAACAGCAACATTTCTTTGCCCTTGAGATGGAGGATTATTCTTGACTTGACCACTTACAATGTCAAGCTGTTCCACCATTATCCTCTTTGATCTGGTGTAGTAATCAGATTACACCACTGGTCTTTGGGAGGTAGATGCTTCATTTAAGAAAATTGATTCTTCATCTTCAACTCATGAGAACAAAGCATATTTTGGGGCTATTTCCTCTTTTTGTTTTAAGGACATTCCTTGCATTTGGGCCACTAGG
Organism: Torreya grandis; assembly: GCA_037957365.1. Classification (NCBI taxonomy): domain Eukaryota; kingdom Viridiplantae; phylum Streptophyta; class Pinopsida; order Cupressales; family Taxaceae; genus Torreya; species Torreya grandis. The sequence goes on along the minus strand of JARHVA010002983.1, from coordinate 371,548 downwards.
CCAAAATTTTGCATACCAGGAGACTGGTAGGCTTGATTATCACTGGTACTGGCAAACTAACCATCCATTCTTCTTTGCTCTGCCATCCTTTATTGCAGATTACCCCTAGGACAATCTCTAGGTGTATGAGTATTATTACAAGGGAAACACCAGGCATTAGTATCATCCACATAATTATTTTGCCCTGGAACCATCTCCCTATTTGAGTTGGGAGGAATGGTTTATGAGAGTGTGGGAACTGTAACTAATTGATTCACTGGTTAATGGTTAGTTTGTTTTGGAGGACCCTAATATTGGTTTGGTTGGGACAAAAAAAAATTTCTTTGATAGCCTTGATAAGGAGGCCTAGGGAAAGTATTATGCTGTCTCTTTATATTGATCAACTCATTGGAAAATATCCTTAGGATATTATTGATATCATCCATCTCAGATGGCTGAGCAGGGACGGGTTCTTTCACAGATGATTGAGGGTAAGTGTACATAGACACAAGTGGGCTTACAACTTTAGGAATTTCTTGAGGTAAGGGCAAGGAAATTTATAGGAACATGGGCATGGAAGGCCTTGGAGGTTACTTTCCAGCATCTATTAAATGATTCTCAGCTCTGACTACATATTCATAAGCCTCTGGCAAAGTGTGTCCTCCAAGTGACTAAATCATAATAGATATATCTGAATTCAAATCCTTGAGATAGAAAACTATGGCCATACCTGGTAATGGTCTAGCTGTAGTAGGGATTATATCCCAGGTCTTTTGAAATCTGGTATTGAAGTCAGTCATGTCTTCCTGTGGTCCCCTTTGAATGGTGATTAATTGTTGTAACAAGGAAGACTTATCACCTTTCTCTGCAAATCTTTCAAAGAATATATCTCCGAGTTGATCCCATGTAGATATGGTATTTGGGGTCAAATATTGATACCATTCTAAAGCCTTCCCTTTGAAAGAAGCTGTTAATAATCTTATGGCCACATTTTGTTGTGTGACAACATGTATAGCATAGACATCTGATACATCTTGAAGATGTTTTGTAGGTGTTTTAGAGTCTTACCCACTGAATTTAGGTAGAGCTTTTAGGGAATTTACTAGGATAGGATCCCAAACGGCTGGTGGTGTTGGGAGGATTAAGGGACTACCAGTGTTCCAGCTTGCATAATTTCTTGGGGGTATGGGGGATCCCATATTTAGTATTGGTACAAACTAGTTAGCTCTTCTCCTTGGACTTGTTACCAATGGTGGCAAAAGAATACTTGGATTTGTATCAGACTGTGATCTGGTGACTGGTCCACAGCTCTAACTCCTTGTAGTGCTCTAGTTCATACGGTCTTGAAAGAAACTTCAAGACTGGTCCCACTAGGCATGCCAAAAATTGTTGATGCTTAAAATTGTGCTTGATTTTAATCAACAACATTGGGAAGTTTCAAGCTGTGGAATATTGCGGCTTGAAATAACCTCTATATTTTAGAGAAGTTGGTCTCTTCTTTTGTATCAAGTGTGGGTAAAAAGGATAGAAAATTAAATAGAAACACAAATGCAAGAAATGAAACCTAACTATGGCGATGTGCCTAAATGTAATTTTGATCATAATGTTGAGCACAGTGAGACTATATGTAGAATTCATTTACATTTAAGAGCAAACAAGTGCATGATCAATGTAAAAGATTGAAATAATAGAAACAGAGGCTCACAACAGAGACTTCTTTTATTGAGATATAGAAAATGTCAACAAAGGCATAGGGTTCAATCTTCTTATAAGAATCTTCCAATCACATAAGAGGTGTAGAAACACATACAGTTATGTAGAACTTCTGACTCAAGAAGACGAGACAAAAGCAAATGACATTCCTAATCACAACTCTAGAAAATCTATAGTATAAACTACTTTTGCAAATGACACAGATAATATCAACAAAGGTCTAGAGTTCAATCTTCTTAATTCTTTCAACCACATAAAAGGCATAGAAACATGCACAGTTACATCAACTTTACAACTCTAGAAAATGAGACAAAAGCAAATGATATTACTTAGTCACAAACTCTAGAAAGTCTAAACTTTTTACAATCCCCCCTTTCATATCTTTTCCCTCTCCCCTTTTATAGCCTCAGATTTAGAGATAAAATAGTGTGGAATTTGGTGTATTCAATGCCTTAGATGCATTCTGGTCTTATCAAAAAGGGCCATGCTGGGGCGGGGTGGCTGCCCTGATTGTGGTATGTCAATTCATGTCTAGTACCTCCTTTCATGCCTGAATTTCCTCATTCCATCACCTGCTTAGCCACGTAACTTTCCATTCTCCTCCACTTTTAGGGGACAAATAAATGACCCCTTTTAATGTTTGCAGGCCCCAAAAAATCTACCTGGTGAACTACTCTACCTACCAGAAATAACTCCCACTGAGTTTCCCCTAGCTCACCTTCTAAAATAGATACATAGAACACTCTATCTTGTTGAAACAAAAGAGGACACTTATTCAATTCCCTAAAAATCTTCTTATTAATTAGAAGGCACCAGAGAATGACACTTGGCACTTTTTGCTTGATTTATCGAAGACACATGACTCTTTCCACTTTCCTTTTAACTATGTTTTAGAATTATTCAGGGCACATATTAGGCTCCTATGGATGGTGACACTTGGTAGCTTCTGCATACCTTTGAAATAACACTTGAGACCCACCATAATCTTTATTTAGCAATGAAGCTTGAAGATGATCTCTCAGAAGTTGACACGTGGCAGCCTCCACTATTTTTGGGAAGATACGTGGCATCTTCTGCTTCTCCTACTAGGGGTATGTGGCATCTTCCACTACTTCTAGGGATGGAGTAGAAAGGGGCTCAGAAAGTGACACTTGGTAGCCTCTACTACTTTTCAACACTTAAAAAAATGAAATGACACCTTTCTGCCTTCTGAAAAGGTACTTGACCCCTTTGGTTTTTTGGGACACTCCCTTAAACTGCCCGATGAACCAAAATGGTTCAATAGTTCAACACTACATGTTATTTACACTTTAACTAAGGTATTAAACCAAAAACACTGAACCAAGGCATTGAACCCAGGCATTAAACTGACTATCTCTCAGATGTTGATATGTGGTGACTTCTAATTTTCTCTAAAAAAAGTAGTCCAAGGCCTTCCACGACTACCACCTAGCACTTTATGCTTCTTCCTGCTACTTAGATTATTGAAAACTTTTGTCAAAAAATAAAATGAAATGCAGGTGCCAATATGAGATGCAAATGCTGATACGTGATGCGTTCCACTGAGTTGCTATTGGATATGTGGCACATTCTATGGCTCTCTTGAAAGTTAGGAAAGGTGCCTCGAATGACTCCACTTGGCCAGAACCCATGCTCGAACTATGCCACTTGGCAACTTCCGTTTCCCTTTGACACTTAGATGGAAAAATGAATCAAAAGAAACAAGCCCATGCTCTATTTCAAAACTTCTACCACCACGACCAAGGTATGCAGGAACAGAACTGCAGTGCACGACTGAGAATCAGAATGCAACGTAGAGTAAAAAATTTTACTCTATAGTATCTTTCATAATTTCTACTTGACTAGTTTAGTGTTAGGATAGACATCAAGCTAATGGACTACTAGTGAAGGATCCAATCTAGGCATAACTTCATAGCTCTAGGCAAAGATATCAACAAATTCTTTGAGCAAGGCAATGATGATTGCATGCTCTGATTGAGTAAGAGATGCCCCCAATTTCATAATCTTAGGTTTTTCTTCTATTCCAATATTTATTTCAATTGCTTCATCAATGAGTGAGGGAGACTATTCTAATAAATAAGGGAGGTATTTTGTTTTTGACATGTTAGAGGTGGTAATGCCTAGCAACTCAGTATCAACATCTAGATAGTCTTCTGGTTGAATGGGACTATCTAGAATGTCATCAAGTTCTATAGAATATTCCCCTTCCACATTAGATGTTTCATCATCACTTTGGGTACTTAGTGACTCTTCTTATCCAAAATATATTTATTCACAAAAATTGATGGAGAATCCCTTTTTATGGTATCCAGATGGCATGAAAGTCCTTGCCCCCAGGTATTCAAGAATAGCTTCATCATTTTGAAATGTGTCAAAGGCAGGATCCTATTTTGTATCCCAATCCATGAGGGAGTTATAATGGAGGGAGATGTCAATGGTGAAGATTGAGGTGTCAAAAAAGAGGTTATTATCAACTAGCTCATCGAATTGACTATAAATAGACTCCATTTCAGTATCCTTGTCAGGGAGAATTTGCTCTTTGATCAAGATAGAATCCAAAATGACATCAAGAGGGTCATCAGCATATGGTTTATACCCTAGAATATAATAATATGAGTTATCTTGAATATTAATAGGCTCTATCTGACCCTAATCTTGCCTTCCCAGTCCCTTTCCTTTATAATTCATGTTTCCATAATGCGATAGACAATAAGATATTTTTATTGGGTTGAGATGAAGGTATCATCATCAGGTAAGGGCCATGAATCATCACCATCTTTAATTTGTTCATCTAATAAAAATACTACACTTTCAAAAGTCATGGGCCCAAATTAATACTTGATGGTCCAAACTTTCTTCATTACGGGGGACTCGTAGCTTCGAGGAGATAATGAGAGATGGCCAATACAAAGGGTTTTATACTCATATTCACCAAAACCTCTGAATGTGATTTTTAACTTGGTAAGATTAGGTGTTAGGGTAAATGTGGTGGCTAATTGATTAGGAGAGACATATTTGGTAGTTATAGGATTGAAGATGGAATTCTTAGTGCCTTAAGATAATGATGGATAAGGGGTTTGATCCATTTGATAGCTGTGATGGTAAATAATCCTTGGGATGGTGACTTTCATCCCTAAATAGGAGAACTTAAGGAACTGATGAAGATTGGATGGGATAGCTTTCATTTCATGAATCTAAGGTCTCCCAAGAATCATATTATATGACAAGTCCATATTTACCACATGCACTAATTTTTTATGGACTAAAGGCCCCATAGTGATGAGAAGATAAATAGACCTAATGGATGGTTACTCATTTTCATTGTATGATTTGATCATGATGATATTGGGCCCCAATGATGATTTAGAGTACCCAAACTTTTTCAAGAAGTCCATATTACATAGGTTAAGTGTTGATTCTCCATCTATAAGGACACAAGAGACATGATGATTGGAAATGGAAACCTCAATGTATAATGGGTAGTTATGATGAGGGCCAGTTGGTGGTAGATCCTTAGTACTAAAGGTGAGTTGTGTGGAGGGGATAAATGAGCCACTAACACTTGAAACTAATTAGTGCCCAAGTTTTTAGGTACTTTTAGGTCATTAAGCACTTAATTTAATATTTCCCTATGCAAATTGAATGTTTTTAGAAGCTTCATAATGGAAATTTGGGTAGGAGTCTTTTCTAATTATTGAATAATGTCATATGAATTATCAAGCTTATCTATGGATTTTTTATAGGTATTCCCCCTCGATATAGTGGAAGAAGTGGATGGTTGTTGAGATGGTGTTGTTGGGATGGTGATTTTATTTTGCCTAATTATAACATTATAATGAGAGGTGGCCAAATTTATTTTCAAAACTAGAGAAAGAGGTTCTTTAGAGGTGAGAATTTGGTGAAGCTTGATGGTATTAATATAATGATATGGCACATTATGATAATCATTACAATTAGAAGATGGCTGACCTTGGTCCCTTAAGGGTCTCTAGTTCCTTTACTCATGCTTTAGAAGAGGATATTTATAAATTCACAATTATCCATTTCCTAATTGAGTAGGAGTGGGCTCTCCTCCCAACTCAATGTCACCTCTTTTAATCAAATCTTGTATATAGTGTTTGAATTGCATATAATTATTAGTTTCATGGCCCTTTAATATGGAATTTATAGTATTCATTAGCATGATACCAATCCAGTTTGAGTTGATGATCATCAATAGGTCAAATCTTAGGCAAATTAATCATATTGGTTGTAATCAACTACTCTAATATAGTTTCCAAAGGGATACCTAGACTTTTAATAGGTCACCTTCCTGTACATGGGACTTGGATAGGAACCTTGATGGAAGAGACATGTGATTGTGGTGGGAGCCCCTTTCTTTGAATATTTTGGACATGTTGCTCTTATGGTTTATAATTTGTTGTCCCATCTCCAACAACATTCCTTTTTTGGTTAAAGACCTTTGGATTATTTGAGAATGAGTTTCTTGAATTTGTGTTGTTCTTATTACAAGAGAATGGCTTAATGGTTCCTTTTTCTATGAGGGCCTTTTCAATCTTCATCCACTTTTCTATAATCTCATCTAAACTTTTTTTAGATCATAGCTTTAACTAATATTTCAACTCTGTATTGAGATTGTCCACAAATATTTTTACCGTCTCCTTCTCGGGTATGGTGCATCTCAATTGACTTGCCAATTTACACTACCGTTGTAAGAAATAAACCATATTTTTGCCATCTCTTTTATTTATGTTATAGAGGTCAATAATAGACATATCATGCTCTATTTTGAAGGAGAAAGATTGAAAAAGTGTTTTGTAAATTCCCCAAAGATTGAGATTAACCCTTTAGGAAGATGCATGAACCACTCTAATGTTGGTCCTATCAGACTTTTAGGAAAAAGACTTAATATGTGGGAATATTCTTGTGATACTTCATGGAAAGAAATGAATAATTCTTGCACATGATCCCTTGGGTCTCCCTTTCCCCTATATTTCTCAAATTTTTGAATCTCAAAGTGTGGAGGGAATGGAACCTATAGTACACTATTGTCCAAAGGTGATGAACAAAAATCCTCATATTTTTATTTGAGGGCCTGTGATCTAGGGTCCACTTGTTCGAGGGTCTCTTTCATCATCTTCCACTCTTATGCAAAGGTATGTTCCCAAAGAGTATTGACCATTTGGTTTTGACTTCCTTGCGGGATATGGGTATGATGGTTGTTATGAGTGGTATGATTGGTATAACTATTATTGTGGACATTATTATTATTATTATCGCATCAAGCTTGGAGGAGAAGGTTAATTTATTGTGTGAATTGGTATAAATGATCCTCAATGGAAGCTTATCTCCTTTTAGCCTTATCATGTCAATTAATAAGGGTTGGATATGGGTCACCTTCATTTAAGAATCCATGGTCCACTTCTTGGTGATCATTATGTCATGGGATTAATGTACAGTCTACATTATTTAGGTGGGTGCCCCCAATTTCCATAGTTCAATTTTTTTTTACATATTGTTCTAGGAGATAATGGACACCTTCATTTTTAAGGAGGTTATGAATAGGGTTGGTGTTGTCATTTTCCTCCCACAGTGTATGAATGTCACTATGAAAGTCCTCATATTCTTAATTTGGGTCCATGAGTTGCCCCCTAGTATGGTCTTCTTCATTAGAACTTTATTCTTGGTGGAATTGGGCTTAAGTTTTGATAACCATGATGAAAGAAGATGAGATGGGGATGAGGTGCTATTAAAGGTTTTTTTACTATTAAATTATAGTTCAAAAGATGAGACTACTAGTGGTCAAGAAAAAAATTTGATGGATAGGACAACTAAAAATTATCAAGAGAACAATAGTTCTTTTAAGATATCAAACTACCAAGAATTAAAAAAAGGGGATGATAGGATTAAATAATTTTGTCAACTAGAAAGTAGACAAGTTGATGGGTGATAGAGATAGAAGACACTTGATAAGGATAAAATATAATGATGAGTTCTAACTTGATGTATTATAAGGCTATGTTCAATAATAATTTCAAGTTGAGATGATGATGTGTAGAAAGGAGAATGACCTCCAATACTTTGATCTTTTATCTTCAACCAAATAGTAAATGAAGGAATGAGGATGGGATGTGATTAAGAAGGTGTATGGACAAGGGCCACTAATAAAGATGGTTGGATAGGGATGATGTAGATGTGATCAGGGAATTGGAAGAGCAATATGTGGATCTAATATGAGGGTGATGGAAGTGGAGGGTAATATGGGGGATATGGACTAGGGACTAGGTGTTAACGATGGGTAATGAAGGACACTTTGTTAGATCACAAGGAGAGGAATCAATATTTGTGAGTGATAACCAAGTGGTACTAGGATATGGAATGGGTGAAGATATTGATGATGATTATATGGGAGATGTGGATGTCTAAGTATAAGGGGTGATGTCAATAAAAATTATATGGGAATGGTCAAGACTATGTTGTGATTAGTGGATAAGGCAAGGTCAAAGTGAGGTGTGATTGCTTATGGATGAGGTGGTCTTATGACAAGGTGTGATTAATTTAAGATAGGAGAGGGGATAATGACAAGGATATATAAGGAAAGGGTGATAAAGATATATGAGATGATGATTAGGTGAGGATGTACAAAAGGATGGGGTATGACTAGGATGGGATGAAGACAAGATAGTATGGGATATGTAAAAGGATGATATATATATATATACAAGGGGATGAGTCAATATATGGATAATATAGGTGGATGATGGTTATGAAATATGGATTATGTGGATAAAATAATAAGAAGATAAATGGATGATAGACGTGAAGGGTGGACTAAATGTAGATAGAATAGTATGGATGGAGGGATGAATAATAGATGTGGGGAATGGACTATATATGGAATAAAATATGATGACTTAAGGATATGATGGGTAAATTAATGGATATAGATGTGAGAAATGGAGTATACAGATAATAAAATAAGTGAGGGGATGAGATGATATAAGTACAAGATGGGTGGATAAATGGAAGATGGGTTATGGGTAATAAAATGTGACATAAATGGGGATGTTATAAAATAGGGAAAATGACAATTATATGTGGTTATGGATGGAGGTGAATACTAGGTGGATATAAGTATGAAATGAAAATGTGAAGGAAAATAGATGACGAGGAGAGTGGGTGGAAAGGGCATAATCACTATATGTGGAATGACACTAGGATTGTGGGTAATGAATGTGTTATGAAGTGAATAAGATGTGGTCAAAGATATGAAATGGGACTGGATGTTATGGAATGGATATAAATAAGAGAATGCTTTTGGTATGGATGAAAGTATGATAATGTTTACAAAGAAAGATGTGGAGATATGGTGGTGCTAATTGAGATGAATCCTATGTGGTGGGGGTGAGATAAGAAAGTGAAAATGATATGGACAAAAGGATATAGAGATGTGGGATAGTCCAAAGGGATATGACAAAAAGGATAGTGGATACTAAATTTTATGGGATGGGTGGTGCTACTAATTATATGTAGAATGATGGGATAGTATAGTGTGACTATGTAGAAGATAGGGTATATGATGGTCAAAGATTGGTCAAAATATACAAATTATCAAGGAGAAGGGATGATATTAGGATGAATGTGGAAAGTGATATGGAATCAAAAGAGGGTGGACTAAGGTAAAAATGTTATGGAGGGAAGAAGAAATATGATGTGATATGGATAGTCAAGATGAGATGATAATGGAATGAGATGAAAAAATGAATGATGAGATGATGGAAGTGATCATATAAGTTTTCTAAGGTATGCACACAAAAGATATGGGTATAGCCAACTCAGATAACAAAAAAAATGGGCCTTATCACAACACACACATAACTCATGCACATATATATACCTAATTATTAAACCATATGGGAGTGTAACTCGATGTCCAAAACATCTAAAAGCTACACAAGTGAGGCTATAGGCTAGTGTCCTATTACAGAATCGACCAAACCCTCTTGACCTTACTTGCTCCTGATGGTCACTTGGGCACTAATATTGATGCTAATAGTGGAACACCTGCTACATCCATAAGTTCTTATTCTAAGGTTTACACAGGGATATAAGGGAGCCCCCTATATATGCAAATGTATGATGGGACCCAAGTTTGTATAAGATGTTAGCTAATTACCCTAGGTATATGGACTAAATCATCCCTCACTCTATGGAACTCTTTATGGGGAATTCCTCTTAGGTCATAATGATAATGCTCTCTTGATATCTATACTCCATCAGAACATAGAGTATGATTATCACGTGGTGGTGAAATCCATGATACTAACCCCTAAAGACTAAGCCACATGTGTGATGATTAAATCCACATCACGTACTATCCTAGGGAAAGTTTATACAAATCAGAAAACTCATGATAAAATTAATTAACTATTCTAATTACCTATGTGAGCTTCACATGATACAATAAATTATGTACACACAAACAAACAAACAAAGCATATGCACACACATACAAGGATCAAGCAAAGATAATGATTAACTACTAATGATAATTTACTAATCATGAAAAATACTTAATCAACAATGATCAAAATGGGAACCCCCTTTTCCTACAACACAAAGGTTATAAATCCACTAAGGGTGCCTTAAAAGTCTAACAAGACCTAAAAATGGTTATAAAAAATAAAACTAAAATACCTCTACTACACAGAGCAATAATGTTATTAGCAAGACAATACCACTACTAGGAAAGTTGTAATATTACACAGCTTAATTTATGATCCTAAATTGAGCTAAAAAGTACTAGATCAGACTTTCATAGACTGAAAATGATTATAGGGCTTCATTTTTAATAAAATTATTGATATCAAAATTTTCTAAAATCCAAAATTAATTTCTAAAATAAATATGTTCAATATCGCTACTCTAGATAACAATCTTGCTACTTGCAAGACAATCTCGTGACTATGAAAGTAATGGTATTGTTGAATTTAGGCAAACTCCAAAAATCTTCCCTTGGATGTTATAAACCTTGCAAGACCAAATCACCATTAATAAATTTGGATGTTATCTTTCATCTACAAAAATAGAATCTAAACAGAATGCCAAAGTAGCAAAACATAACAAGGAAGGGTTTTGACTTGTATATACCAAAAAAATAATATCGCTATTGCAAATTACAACACCACTACTTACACTACAATATCGTTAGTCTCAAAGTAGTAGGATTGTTTAAAATAGAATAAATTTCTTTCCCTCATAATAATGTTCCATAGTTACTTCTATCCTATATATAGGTTAGATAGCAAAACATAGAAAAACTACAGAAGCAACAAGTAGCTTAGAGTAACAAATTATATAGGAGATAGGACCAGGGTATACAATACCATGACTGAGATCAACAATACCACTATTTATAGGACAATACCATGATTCTGAAAGTAGTAGGATTGTCTAAATAGATGTAGAGCAATACCATGAATTTCTATGTATCAATATTGTTCAAACGTAACACCCTACTAAAATCTTGACTACTAATGCTTTAACCTGCACTACCATGATTATTGTTAATGATACCACTATTGCAATATCATGACTATCAGAGCAATACTGCTATTCTCAAATACACATGAAAAGTTCAAAATCTATGATCAATTTTTCTTCTAGTTGGCCCTATAATCATCCAAAATGCTTCTAATAAGAGTGTTAGCCTAAATAAGGGAGGTTGGTCCCATCATGGTTGCCAAAATGTGCACCAAATTTGGGATTCAAACAAAATATTGTCAAAAAAATAATGGAAAGCCAAAGATAATGGAACCAATAGGAATAGATAGAAAAGATAAATCAAAATGTAGTGTACATTATTACCATCATTTTTACCTTCTCATAGCTCTAACCTAAGATTTGTATGCTTGAATATGATTGTTGGATTACTTGAAGATGCTTGATAATGGCTTGGATAGGCTTGATAGATGGCTTGATTGTGTTATTCTTTCACTTCTTCATTCCTCTATTTCTCATTCATTCATTCCTTCATTCATTAGCTTGATTAAGTGAGGGTGTGTTGGTTTTAAAGATTCATGGAGGGAAGATCAAGGTCTAGGGTGGAGGATTTTCCATGGAATTTTTTAATTTCGTGGAATCCTCTAGAATAGAAAATTCAAGAGGAAGAGGGCTAGAATGGAGAGATTTCTAGAACTCTCTAATTCTAGAGATCTCTTCATAGGGTTTTAGGGGTTTAGGAAAGGCTAGTGTAGGGTGGTGGGAGGGTAGGTAGATTATTTTGGAATTTTTAATTGGCAAGTGGGATTAGGGGTAGGTTTAGAGGATAATAGGTTTTGTTTAGGGATGTAAATAATAGGACTAGGATTCTTAGAGATGTAGGAATACCTAGGGGATAGGCTAGTAGGTGGTTAGGTGGGGTTATGGGAATTAAAAATTCCCATATAATAAATAATTGGAATTATATTAGGATAATGGTAGATTAGAGGGAATTAATGGAATAATGGTATGGGCCAAGGTTAGTGAAATGTATATTAATGGAAGGGGATTTTAGATTTATGGCTAAGAAGGGGAGTTAGTTAGTGGAATAAAATTAGATGAGCAGAATTAGTGTCGACTAAAAGGAATATTAGTTAGCTATAATGAAGTGGGTAGTTTTATGTGTATACATCAACTATCCTCTTAATATCTAGATCAAAGAATCAACCAATCAAAAGGTATTAGATCCCTTAATCTCATGGCACCAATCTAAATAATCCCCTCCACCATATCCAATGGTGTATGCAACTATTGAACCCCATTTTCATTCCCCATCCTACCATATAATTCATCATGATCATATCCATCCCTCATATTCTATATCCCATCATCATAATCATGATATGATCCCATTCATACCATATAACAGTCCCTCGATAGCATCATCCCTTGAAGGGGTTATAAAGACACCTAGCTAAAATGTCTAGAGGTTATTAAATCAAGAGTCAATAAAGGCCACCAAGACTTTAATACATCTAGTAGTAGTGACATGATCCTAGCATCACATATCTCTAGAATAGGTGTTAGCTAAAAATATAACTAGTGTTAGCATTCTTTCATCTTGTCCTTCTCTAATAAATCAAGATGCCATCCAAAAGTAAAAAAAATCATTCATCCAATGGTGAAAACTAGTCTTCTAATGCCTTGGGCAAGTGCCATGATGAAAACCAATTTCTAATGTCATGGTAAAATAATATATTGTCTAGATTGCACCTCAACACTTGGGGGCAACATCCATCCATCCATACTTGTCTCATCCCTTGTCAACCTTATCTATATGACCCCTCCATCACATCCAAGTCTATTTTTCCTTTAGTTTGTTATTCCTACCCATTAACTACCATATTATCATCCATCCTATCTCTCATTCCCTCTTGTCTTGACCTTTATAAAGAAGTGAAAGATGCCTTGAAAACTATTCTAGAATCATCTTGGCATCTCCTCTAATGAACACTTAGGCAACTAAACATTTGGTTCCTTCATGATGTGGTCATTGACAATTCCTAGTCCATCTTCCTTGGCCCTCATCCCCTTATTTTGCCTCACCCTCATCCTCTTATCACTCATCCATCATTTCATCTATCTTTGTCTTGGTTTTTAGGCCTGGTGTTTCCTTTTCTAGTAACCCCATTTGTATAGTTTTTATCCTGAAACTTAGTTGACTCAATTCATGAGATAACCCCTACAAAACTTGTCCATATTGTAACCCATGAGATATAGGCATGAAAAATAAGTAAAATCAATTATCGTCATGTGTTATCTCCCTCTCAAGAATAGTCTTTTTGACTTATCTTTTTTTCCACCATGTGTAATATGGAGATTTTTATCTAGATTACACAAAACATGTAAGGGTAGAGAATATTTCCACTTCTACATGTTAGCCCACCACATGTCATACTTAAAGGGCATTTATTACTGCAAGGTTGTATAAATAATTACCATGTTAATTTTTTTTACCATTCACTTTTTACCTTTTACTGTCACCATTTTTGAGCTCAGCTACACCTCTCCACTCATTGTTTTATTTCTGAACAACCCCAACTTGCCCGTAGGTTTATCCTTCCACTATAGATCTTGGGTAAGTCTCAATTTGTTTTTCATTTGTTTTATCTTTGATGTCTTCATTATACCCTAGCTTTCTTGGTTACATCATTTTCATCTTGAAAACCCTATTGTGTGTGTGTAAAAACCTATACATACATATTTTCATTTTCACGTACTCCTTCTCATATTTTTAGACCCTTATCGCATCATTTTGTGTTTTCTAAACCCCTTTTTTGTATTTTTGACCATTAACCTTGGTGTGTGTGAAACCCTATCTTTCAAGTGCACCCAATCCTTCTTGAGTTTGGTGTAGGCTAGATAATTTTTCTAGCCTACACCCAAGGACCTTAACCCAAAAATATCATGTAGGCCAGAGAAAATTCTCCAACCAAGATCCAAGAATTTACTTCCTTGGTTCACACTAAAGTTGAAATAGGAGCACTCACATTGGAGTCCATTGATAAGCCAGTTAAGTTCCAGGTAATTATGGATAAGTTATAGAGAATTTTGAATAGGCACAAAGTCTTACATATCAACATAGTAGACCCCATCATAAGAGTCCTCACCATCTCCAAAAACATATCAAGACTAGATAACAATGAAGTTCAAATGGCCCTAAAGAGATATGAAGCTTACATGGAGAAGAATAAAAAAGAATAAATTCTTGTGTCTTCAAAAACTTAGATTCTTTTTAAAGCTTTTTGTATGTAGTTTTATTGTATGTAATTTACATGTAGGAAAAGTACAAAGTCCTAAGTAAAAGTGAGTTATGTCTAAGAATAAGTCAAGGTAGTTAGGATTTCCCTATTTTTTTTCATTGTTCCTCTCTAAATAACAGGATGCTCTTTTGTAAATGGATATTTTGGATATAAAAGAGAAACATTGTTACATTGAGAAGCAACTTTGAAAATTTGTGTTCAAATTGAAAATCTTTATTCAATCAATATAAGAAAATGAAGTAGTCATTCAATCTTTGTGTTAGAATAAGCTTGTGGTGTTTTGGAAATTTTTTAAATATTTTCCATTGTATTTTATTGTGAATTTCACTAAATGGTGGTGTGAATCTACATAAATTAGAAGGTGCTAGAAATTTGATTTTGAAGTCTTTGAACTATAATATCATCTCTAGATTTGTGTCTTATGTTCGTGATTAGAAGTAACATTGGAGATTTTGGGTTGTGAGTTATTTTCCTTGATTATTTAATCTTAATTGGAAATAAGGTAGAGAATTTTGGTTACACTTTGTTCCATCCATTTTAATTTTCCAATTAATATAAGAAGCAACAAAGGACTTTGAGCCTTCATGGGTTTTTTATGATACACATTCGTTGGTACTATTTTACTTATTCTTACGTCTAGATAATCTAAATATCAATTATTATTGCTCTAATAAGTATTTTTACATTTTTATGATACATTGTAAGAATCAAAAGGGATTATAGTATAAGATTGTAAGTGAACTTAAATTCTAAAAAAATAGAATTGGGTGATATGGATACACCCACATGATAAAGTCAGTGTAAATAAGTGTAATTAATTGCTTGTTTATTTTAGTTAGCAATAAGAAGGGTGCCTCCCCTTTCCTTGAGGAGAGATTTAATCTCATCGTACTATGGTTGAAAGTGCTATTCTATTACCATTTTGTCAGTGATAAAATATTCACTAAATAATTTTTGGTGACTCCACTGGGGAACGAACATGCAACTTAGAGTTAAACTCATTTGATTGAAATGGGACCAGTACCTTATTATTTGTAATTATTTTATTGTTCCTGATCTCTTTCTTTTTCTTGATAAGTATATGATTTGGTAGAACAAAATGACACTTGTATCAAAAGAGTAGTAGGACACATTGATCCTATATTTGAGTTATTACAAAAGCATAACTTTGATCTTTTGTCAATATGAACATGGTCACCTCTTCAGCGTATAAGAGGTTTTCCTCCTACAAGTACAAGATCTTGCATACCAAGGTAATCTTTCAATTTTCATAGGTCTTTTCCTATTTTACCTCTATAAAGTTTTTTTGTTCCTCCATACAACCCCCATAGAATGGTTACTCAAGGTCCAAAGGGAACTAATTTTGGTATATTGAATTTGACACCACCATCACATGAACTACCTTGTGGTTCATAAAAAAACTTCCCCAGGTTCTATGGTGATGGAAAGCAACATTTAGATGAACATATTATCATATTCTACATTGCATGCAGAGTTCTAAGGGTGGAACATGAAGATTTTTCTATAATATTGTTCATATAAACACTCCAAGGTGTTATTTTTGATTAGTTTTATCATCTTGTAGTAGGTGTTGGGTGAATATTTTGTCACCAGCTAATTGATAGCAAACTAGGTATATCAACCTCAGCATAAGGAGATTTTATCAGCAAAATGTGTAGGTTTACCACAGCATAATGAGATAAATCTCTCCTTTCATCAAGGGGAGGTTCCCTATAAACTACTATGTACTAATATAAACTAAAAATAGACTCGGGTGAGATAACACCATCCATCTCTCTTTTTTTAGAGATGATGTTCATAGAGTAAAGGAAAATTCTTGGGTAATTGTTGAAGGCATTTTTCTTATTTTAGAAATGATGTTTAGAAAACTAGAGGAAGACTTCCTAGGTGGTAATTGTAACCACAAGAAACCCATGAAAGCACAAAGTCTTTTTTGCTTCTCCTACTAAAATAAGATGCAGTAACATAATAGAATGAAGTGTAGCACAAAGTTTCCACCTCAATTACAACAAGATAAAAGGTTATAAAGGATAATGGGAGCTCAAAGTCTCTCCATTATCCTTTTCACTGAAACATAAAACTTAGACTAAAGATAATTGTGGCAACACAAAAACTCCCACAGTCAGCTTCAGGACACCTTTTAGATTATTTCCACTAATTCTAATTATTTGATTAAATGGACAAGACTATATTTAGGAAATAGACATAAGAATAATTTCCTAGATAACACAAGCTATTTCAACACAAAGTTTGAAAGGTCACTTGTTTTCTCATTCATTTGATAAAATATGATTAACAATCTGAGCTCAAAGTCTCAGGAATGCCTTTCAATTTGGGTAGAGTTTTTCTTCTAATAATTGAGAGATCTCCCCTTCTCCAAAATAAGATATTACAATATATAGCACTCCCAGAAAGACTTGGCACTTATTTTCATGAAATAGCCCATGTTGTATTGAATGCATTAAAGGCATTTGGAAATTTTGTGAAGGGGTCATGCTGGAGAAAGATATCAGCCTAGATTTTGGCATTCTAATCATCTCAAATGTCTCTACCAAATCATGGGTTTCCTGGTTATCTTTATGATGCTTACATGACTGTCCATTTTCCTTTACTCAAAGGGAGAAAAATAGGCTACACCATTGAATACTCACATCCTCTGATGTCCACTTGGTGGACTGGTCCACCTACTAGAAAACTCTCCTATAGATATTTCTAGATTCACTGTAACTTTCCCTCTTTCCTTGCTGTACTTTGTCTTTTCCTAGTGATCTGAGCTCTCGGACTATCTTCTCACTTTTTGCTGGCTCCTTCGACTCCATCTTTGGTTGTTCACTGAGTTTGTTCTCAGGGTCTGTGCCATATTTGAAAATCAATAGATATTTTATTACCCTAAATTTGACAGCCATGGGGACATCATTGGTCACTTGGTTGCTTGAACCACTTTGAACCTTGAACCTCTGAACCTTTCAAAGTGCATTAGTTCAATGTTTTAATGGTGCAATGGTTCAATGATTCATCGATTCAATGTTTTGTAAAGGGCCACGTTCACTCTCTTTTTCTTCTATTGAACCATTTGGTTGAAATTCTTTCTAGAATCTTCCACTTCTTTCATTTATTTGAAGCTTTTGTTCACACTTTGAACTCTTTGAACCTTTAAACCATTTTGGTTCAAGGTTCAACATTCAATCTATTTCTTTGATCCTTTGAATCTTCAAACTTTTTGGATCCTTTCATTTTCTAAGTCCATCAAAATTATTAAACTCGTTGAACCTTTGAACCCTTGAAATCTTTTTGGTTCAAGGTTTAATGGTTCAAAAGTTAAATCTTCACTCTTTGAAGCCTTCTTTTCTTTAAATCTGCTGAAGTCATTGAACCTTTGAACTCATTGAACCTTTGAATCTTGCGGAGGTGGGGTTCAATGGTTCAAAGTAGTTCATTCCAATTATTTGAAACCCACCGTTAAGTCTTTTGATCAAACCTTTTCATTGAACCATCCTCAAAACACTAAGGAAAAGCCTCAAGTGTTTTGAACTTCCTTTGAAGAAAGCCCACCTGCTAAACCTGTGACTTCCTTAGCTAAAAAGGCTTGAATATTTGAAAAACATAACTGCTCAGAATATTTTTGAGAAAGAAAAGAGAGAGTTTTGGTTTGTAGGACCAAAATGGTCAATAATTTATCCACAAAATCAAGTGACAGATTTTGGGAACAACAGCTGGCTCCAGTTGGGGAACTTCCATTGATTGAAATTTTGAAATAGTCGAAGGGAGTAGAAACTAGAATATCAATGCCTTCATTTATGCCATTGGGCTACAGAGTCATGCTACCCAAAAATAAAGGTTCCAAAAACTAAATGGTGCCAAAAAAACACACACACACAAAATAAAGAAAGACTATACATATCTACAAATGTACAACTGGACTTATCTGATACTTCAAGGATTTAAGTGCTTTAGATGCTACCTACTATGAGCCAATGAAAAAGGCATACCATCATGATACTTTAGTAGGAAACTATTTTCACCATTGAGTTGATGAATAGCAAATGGACCTCTCCACAAGGAATCCAATTTCCCATGCATTCCTTTTGGTTCTCTCCTCTTGTCCCACAATAAGACTTGATCTCTAATCTAAAAATCATGAATCCTTACTTTTTGGTCAAAGAGCCTCTTTACCAGACTTTGATGCATAATAATACGATCCACTACCATAGTTTGTTACTCTTCCAGTTCAGTCAAGCACATGATCCTCTTGTCAATGGAATCTTCAAAGGTTTGATCTTCGACTACCTTCACCAACTTTAGTGCTGGTAATTCTAGGGTGATTGGTGTCTCTAAATTCAAACCATACAAGATTTTAAATGGTGACATACCTATTTCCCTCTTGGGTGTAATCTTGTCTACCCATAAAGCATCAAACAATGCTTTGTGCTAGGTTCTTTGATTGTCATCTACTAGCTTCCTGATAATGGTCACTAGGTTTTTGTTGCTTGATTCTGCTTGACCATTTCCTTGCAGATAATAGTCAGAGCAGTGGGAGAGGATAATCCCATAATTTTATAAAAACTTAGTAACTTGAGAAGTAAAACAAGCAACATTATCTGTTACAATCTTAATTGGAACCCTAAAGTGAGAGATGATATTTTCTTTGAGAAAATTACATACCACTTCTAAAGTAGCATGCTTAGTGGGGATGGCTTCTACCCACTTGGTAAAATAGTCTATGGCTATGAGAACATAATAATGTCCATTACTTGAATATGGGTTTACAGTGCCAATAAAATCAATTCCCCATTGCTGAAATGACTCTTCTATCACCACAGGCTTGAGAGGTAATACAGCCAATTTGGGTCTTCTAACAAACTATTGACATAGTTCACATCTACGTACCCATTTAGATTCATCTTGAAATAGAGTAGGCTAATATTACTTAGCTCATATAATCTTATGGGCAGTCACAAGCACAAAAAAATGTCCTCCATAAGCCAAATTATGGAAGGACTCCAAAAGTTTGTTCTACTGTGCTTTATCCATGCAGTGAAGGAATACCCCATCAAGGTTCCTCTTATACAGACCATTGTCCCATAGGACAAAATTGGCAACTTTCAACTTAACAGTTCTCTTTTCTTTACGAGAAGGAAATGAGCAATATTTAAATACCAATCATTTGTAGTAGTGACAAAGAGAACTATTGGTGTGTTTTCAACTTCTATTTCTTCATGCCCTATTTCTTCTGGTATGTTATTAGCAATTAATTGGTAGAGACCCCTTCCCTACACAAGCTTCATTAGTTTGATAACCAGATCAAACTCCTATATTTTAGCAATTCAATTGCCCCTTTTAGTTTTAAAATCTTGCTGAGTTAGTATGGACTTGATTATTATATCAGGAACCAAAGCAATAGTGTGTGAGTTTAAGATGTAAAAATGGAAGTGTTTTACTGCCTTTACCACAGCATAAGCATGCTTCTCCATATTTGAATACTTAAGCTCATGAGCTTTAAGAGGAAAACTCATGAAGGATATGGGAGACTCCATACCTTCTTTGTTCTACTGAACCAAAATGGCTGAAAGCATGTGTTCAGAAGCATAACTATACATCATGAAGTCTTTGGTATAATTAGGACAAACCAGTATTGGGGCATGGGTGAAAGCTTCCTTGATGTCTTGAAATGTTGATTTGCCTTCTTTAATCTAGCTGAAAGTAGCTTTACCCTTCATCATATTGATAATGTGGCGAGTCTTTTCTATGAATTCAGGAATGAACCTTCATAGAAAATTCACTTTTCCAAAGAAAGAGTGGACTGCAGTCTTACTGAAAGAAATAGCAAGCTCTTGGATGGATTTGACCTTTTTTGGGTCGATCTTTATGCTTTCTCGAGACATAGTGTGATCAAGAAGTTTCCATTCAATAACCTCAAAAATCAATTTCTTGGGATTAAGAGAAATACCATTCTACCTACATCACTCCAGTACTTGTTGTAGATGATCCACATGATCAGGATGATGCTTATAAAAGACTGTCAAATCATCAAGGTATACCACAATGAACTTACCCATTTTATTTTTGAAAGACCCATCACTCTTTGGAAAGTGGTGCCAGCATTGATCAATCCAAAAGGCATTTTGTGATATGCAAAAGTTCCCCAAGGTGTTGTGAAAGTGGTCTTATGTTGGTCTACTTCACCAACCTCCACTTGATTATATCCCAAAAAATCATCTAGCATTGATAACATCTCAATGCTAGTTACTATCTATAGTAGTTGATCCATGATAAGCAGGGGATAGTTGTCTTTTAAAGATGACTGAGTTAGATTTTTAAAATTAACACAGGTGAATTTATCCATTCTTCTTTCTCATAGGGACTATATTCACAATCTAGGTGGAATGATGGATTAGGAAAATAATTCTTGCATTTAGCATTTTTTGTACCTTAGATAGAATTGTGCTTGATATTTTGGGGTTGTACTACCTTTGCTTCTACTTGTGAGGCAATGACCCAATCTTGAGAGGAATTTTGTGCTAGATTTCTTCAGGTCTGAGAGGTTTCAAATCATCATAAGAGTATGCCAAAACATCAATGTAATGGTGAAGCAGAGTGATAAACTTGAGTTTTTCATCAGAGGTACAACAATTTCTAATGTTGACCATTTTGGGATTATCTTCTGTACTCAAATTTATTTGATCAAAATCCTTGGAGGATTTTGAATCCATTTACTGGTCCTTGATAAACCTATCATGCTTGTCAAAAAGTTTCTCAAGAGAAACTAATCCTTTATAAATTTTATTTCCTTTGAGCTGAAGGAACTCTTCATCAACTTTTAAATTTGTTTCCAAAGCTGATTCTCACGATGGAGATTCACTACCTTCAAATTGAAGATTTTCAAAGCTATCTATTTGTTCCATAAAATTAATGATTTGTTTGTTTCCATTGAACACCTACCAATGGTTAGAATTATCAAGTACACTTGGTCAAAAGACCAACTCGATAGTGTACCTATCTTCTTTGAAATCTTGGTGAGGGATCAAGAGAGTTGCAGAGATAGCCAATGCATCTACATGACTGTTGAATTCTTTGGGCATGACAAAAATATTGAAAGCATCAAAACTTTCAATGTAGTCCCACACTAGATTGTGATAATGTCACAATCTCTCATTCTTTGTTTGATATAGGTTCCTCACTTGACAAACCACTAGCTTAGCATCTCCTTTGGCATGAAGAAGTCTAACACATTTATCTTAAGAAACTTTTAATCTAAGTAGCAGAGATTTATATTCAGTAGTATTGTTAGTGTTGCTAAACTGCAACTTATATGCATAGGGGAAAATATCTCCTTTAGGAGATATCAAAACTACTCTAGTTCCAAAACTAGTAGAAGAATTGTTGCCATCAAATTCTAGAATCTAGACATCATTAGAAGATGATCATCTTTCAAATTTTTCTTCATTAGGAAGGGAAGATCCCTTTTCATGTGTACTGTGCCCTACTAATTCATCTAATGTCTTATCTAAATTTTTTGGATTGTCACTTAGTAAGCTTTTGTCTACTAAAATAGGAACATCCTCAGTGGACAGAAAGTAATTACCCATTCCTCAAGACTCAAATAGAATTTGAGCTTTAGGGGCTGACATTTAGGTGACAATGTACTTCAATTCCTTCTTAGGAAGTAGCCTTTACATGACACCCTTGACAAGAATCCTCACCTCAGATAAGTTCATACTCAGTTCTCCATGAATGTCCTTACAAAAAAAATTCCCAAGAAGAATACTGTAGGAGGTTGGGACGTCGGCCACTAGGACTATCATTCTAATTCTGTTATCTGGGAAGGCCACAAATGCAAATTGTGCATCCTTGATTTGTCCTAGAAGTGGAACTTGTTTATTTTCCATGGAGAAAAAACTCCTAAATGTCTTGGTCAATGTGAGACCAAGAGATTCTACTACCTTGGTGGGCATGACATTGTCAGAGGCACCAGAATCTATAATGCAAATGTTCAACTAATGACTGTTTATCAATAAGGAGACATAAAATGGTTTTATCTTTCCAAGGGCAGCTAGAGGAGCAATCACAAGATTATTTTTGGTGGATGTGTTCTTGGGGGGACTAGGAGTTACCTTCAAAATTTCTTGTCATGTAGGGATGATTTTATTTTTTATGCATTAAACTAACCTATCCAACTGCTCTGGGTTGGATTGCAAGAATTCAAACTCAGACATTTGAATTTTGGTCTTCTTAGCATGGTCAATTATATCAAATGACTAAAATGAATTCAAAATAGAGGAAGGTAGTCCATCAATATAGTTTTTACTGGGTGTAGGATTGGTCTACAAATTTGAAGTAAAAGGTGAAAGAATATTTGAGGTACTTACTTTTTTATTGATCACCGAGTCCTTTGATAGGAAAGGTGGTGAAGTTCCTTGTTTAGCAATTGAAATTTCTAGTTGAGATTCTTCCCCTATTTTTCTTTTATCTACTTTTTGTGCTAACTGGTTTTAGGACCTGGTAAATGCTATGTATGATCCATCAAATGCTTCACATTTACTTCTAGGTTCATCCTCATAATTTAGGAAACCAATGTTGGAGTTGCCAGTTGATTCTTCTTAGTCTTCTACAAAGAGATCAGCATCATTTTCTTGGTTCAACTCAGGTTGGAAAGAAAAATTGGATTCAGTTTCAAGATAACCAACTGCTGAGTTAGCTAGTGTTGCTTCAATGGCAGGTTTCCCTAGTGGGGGAGGAAGATGATTTGGTTGCCCTTGATTTTTGGTAGCATTGCCTTGATATGACTAGTTGGGAAATGTCCTCCTTGATATATCCAAATAAGAAGGAGTAGACATCCCTTGTGCCATTTTATTTTTTAGAGCTAGAAATTCATTTGCTAGCTTTTACACCATAAGATCAATGGTGCCTATAGAAAAATTCTCATAAGATGAAGAAGATTTACTTCTATTAGGATCTCTTCTTATCTTTCCTACCAAGATAATATCATCTTCAACCTTAGTGGCCAAATCCTAAGCTGCAATAAGGTCTATGTGGCCAGCCCACCTCAACAAGAAACTCACTTTAGGAAGCTGAGAATTTATGAAGAAGCATTTGAGATTTTTTGGTATTGGCCGAGCAATTGTAGGAATCCTATTTCTCAACTTATCAAATTTAGCTATGAAGTCTCTCATAGGTTCATGAGGCTCCTTCTTCATTTGTGTGAGTTGAGCCAACAGGGCATGTGCATCCTCTATAGGTTTGAACCTAGCTTCAAATTTGGCTTTGAGGGTGTTCTAGTCAGTGGCAGTCTGGGCCTGCAGATGATAAAACTAATCTATAGTTGCACCTTTTAATATTTCTAAAAATATCCTGACTGATATGTCCTCGTACTCCATGCCTATCACACCACAAGCTATGCAAAAGGTTTTTATATTTTTATCAGGATGAACCTTTCCATCACCATAGAACTTGGGGAAATTTTTCCTTGAGCTAGGGGGTAGCTCATGTAGAGGTAGGGTCAAATTCAAAGGACCAAGAGTATTACCCCAGAGGCCTTGAGCTGCCATGATATGGTTGTGGAAAGGAGGGATAATAAATCTATGTGGGATATATATGGACAAAGCTCTATTAGCAAAGAAAAGAGAAGCTTTGCCTAGTATTGGAGACCTGACATTGGTAGGAGGAAAACTCCTAGTTCATTGGAGGCGAGATGGTGGAGGAAATAGGTCAAAGTTACTTTGTTGCACTAGCTCAAATACAAAGTCAATAATACCTTGAGCTCTCTAGCTTTGTGTATACCATGGATTTGCTAAAGTGTAAAATGGAAATGGAAAAGAACTGAAACTACTTCAATTTGAAGCTTGAGGCTTCAAACTGAATGTTCAATCCCCAGTAGAGTCACCAAAAACTTTTGGGTGAATATTTTTTCACCAGCTAACTGACAAAAAAATAGGTATATCAACCTTAGCATAAGGATATTTGATCAATAAAATGTGTAGGTTTACCATAGCATAATGAGATAAATCTCTTCTCTCATCAAGGGGAGGCTCCCTATAAACTACTATATACTAATATAAACTAAAAATAGACTTGGGTGAGATAACACCATCCATCTCTCTTTTTTCAGAGATGATGTTCACAGAGTAAAGGAAAATTCTTGGGTAATTGCTGAAGGCATTTCTCTTCTTTCATAAATGATGTTCAAAAAACTAGAGGAAGACTTCTTGGGTAGTAATTGTAACCACAAGAAACTCATGAAAGCACAAAGTCTTTTGTTGCTTCTCCTACTAAAATAGGAAGTAGTAAAATAGTAGAATGAAGTGTAGCACAAAGTCTTCACCTCAACTACAACAAGATAAAAGGTTATAAAGGATAATGGGATCTCAAAGTCTCTCTAATTTCCTTTTCACTGAAATATAAAACATAGACTAAAGACAATTATGGCAGCACAAAGTCTCCCACAGTTAGCTCCAGGACACCTTTCAAAATATTTCCACTAATTTTGCTTATTTGATTAAATGGACAAGACTGTATTTAGGAAATAGACATAAGAACAATTTCATAGATAACACAAGCTATTTCAACACAAAGTCTAAAAGGTCACTTGCTTTCTCATTCATTTGATAAAATATGATTAACAATCTGAGCTCAAAGTCTCAGGAATGCCTTTCAATTTAGGTAGAGTTTTGCTTCTGATAATTGAGAGATCTCCCCTTCTCCAAAATGAGAAATTATAATATATATCACTCCCAAAAAGACTTGGCACTTATTTTCATGAAATGGCCCATGCTATATTGAATACATTGAAGGCATTTGGAAATTATGTGAAGGGGCCATGCTAGAGTAGGATATCAGCCTAGATTTTGGCATTCTAATCATCTCAAATGTCTCCTCTAAAGCATGGTCTGCTTAGTCATCTTTATGATGCTTACATGGCTGTCCATTCACCTTTACTCAAAGGGGGAAAAATAGGATGTGCCATTGAATACTTGCATCCTCTGATGTCCACTTGGTGGACTGCTCCACCTACTGGAATAACTCTCTTGCAAAAAAATTTGGATTCACTGTAACTTTCCCTCTTTCCTTGCTATACTTTGTCTTTTCCTAGTGATTTGAGCTATCGGGCTATCTTCTCACTTTCTGCTAGCTCCTTTAGCTCCTTCTTTGGCTATTTGTTGAGTTTGTTTTTAGGGTCCACACCATATTTGAAAATCAATAGATATTTTATTACCCTAAATTTGACATCTATGGGGACGTCATTGGTCACTTGGTTTCTTGAACCACTTTGAACCTTTGAACCTTTTAGAGTGCATCAATTCAATGGTTCAATGGTTCATCAATTCAATGTTTTGTAAAGGGCCGCATTCGCTCTCTTTTTCTTCTATTGAACCATTTCTTTGAACCATTTTGTTAAACTTCTTTCTGGAATCTTCTGCTTCTTTCATTCACTCAAAGCTTGTTTTTTCACTTTGAACTGTTTGAACTTTTAAACCATTTCGGTTCAAGGTTCAACGATTCAAAAGTTTAATCTATTTCTTTAAATCCTTTGAAGCTTCGTACCTTCTAAATCCTTTCATTTTCTAAGTCCATTAAACTTATTAAACTTGTTGAACCTTTGAACCCTTGAACTCTTTTTGGTTCAAGGTTCAATAGTTCAATATTTCAATCGTCACTCTTTAAAGCCTTCTTTTCTTTAAGTCTGGCAAAGTCATTAAACCTTTGAACTTGTTGAACCTTTGAACCTTTTAGAGGTGGGGTTCAATGGTTCAATGGTTCAAAGTGGTTCATTCCAATTATTTGAATCCCACCATTAATTATTTTGATCGAACCTTTGCATTGAACCATCCTCAAAACACTAAGGAAAAGCCTCAAGTGTTTTGAACTTCCTTTGAAGAAAGCCCGCCTGTTGAACCTACGACTTCCTTAGCTAAAAAGGCTTGAATATTTGAAAAACTTAACTGCTCAGAATATTTTTGAGAAAGAAAAGAGAGAGTTTTGGTCTGTAGGACCAAAATGGTCAGTATGTTGTCCACAAAATCAATGATGGATTTTGGGAACAACAGTAGGAACCATCAAAAATTAGGCAACACTTTAATCTAAGTTCAAGGCAAGATTCAAGCTAGTAGAAGATGCTCGTGCCTTATTATCCCAACTCACACAAATGAAAAAAGAAACACATGAGCCCATGCATAAGTTCATGGCAAAGTTGAATAAGCTGAGGAATAAGATCCCACTTGTTGCATAGCCTACACCTGAGAACTTGAAGTGCTTCTTCATCAATTCTCAATTGTTGGAGGTTAGTTTTATTTTATGAAGAGTATGCCCAACTGATCTTGAAGATTCTAAAAGTCAGGCTACTAAAGTAGAAGATGATTTGATCTTCATGGGTGTTGGGAATAGTTTTCACATTAGGTGAAAATAGGTATTTATAGGATGGTAAATAGTAATAGGTGAGTTACCATTACATAAATTATTATTTACTATTATGGCTATAATTGTATGGTTAATAAGTTTGTTAGAATATGATATTGTTGATATATTGTTATATGTTATGACAATATATCATATTTAATATCATAGGGTGAGAGAATATTGGGGAGAGGTTATATGAAATACTCCTATATATTTGTATATGTTCTGTATGATTTAATTAATAAGAGAATAGTAGAATATATTTGTGCTAAATTAAATTTTTATATTTTTGGCTCTCATTTAACCAATACATGAATTAATTATTATGTTTGTCTCTTCTCTAATTCCTATCATTGGTATCATAATAGTCATAAATATCTAAGTGATTTCATGGGGAATGAACCATAATAATTATAGAATGCCCTAGCTAATGAGAAAAGAATATTGTGAGAAGTAGACACCATTTAAACTTTTATATGCATCGTATATATTTATCTAGCTATTGATCTATCATCAACATGATTCAAAGTTAACATCTTTATAGTCTAGATCCTTAAGCCTACATCAAGCTTTGCATCTACTACCAATGTCATTGAAGACCTTAGCGTATTCATTGATCACTATTTAGTTCTACTCATCACCTAGATGTGTCAAACCTAATTGACTACACAAAGATACCAAGTTGGATGCTCACCTTGCATTTGATATTTCAACACCAAACATGCCATCCTTGGACAATCAATCTTTAGATTCACGAAAAACATATAGTTGTCATCCAAACTTTTGTTAATTGTCTTCCACAAGCATTGCTCCATAATTTATGGTTTTGATGTGTCAACCATCTTATATAGGTATTCATAGGATATTTAATTTGAAGCCATGAGAATCTACGTAGACTTCAAGATTGTCAAGCCATATAAGAAAGTTAGAATTTCAAATATTAGATATCAATTTGTTTATTTAGGTTTAAGTCCTTCACTTTGGTTAGATGAGTTTAGTGTATGTGGGTCAAAGTTTGATATAGTTTTAATTGACTAATGTTTCAAGTTTTATAATTTTGTGGTTAGTCTATTTTGTCACACATGCCATTTATAATTTGTTTATAATGTTAAGTTTATGTCTTAGTTTTTTAATTATTTCTTACATCTATTTATAAAGTCATTGGAAAATATAAGTTTAATCAACAAGATTAAATTTATAGAATTTATAAAGTCATGAGATTAAATAAATTTTTCATGTCAATATCATAGTTTTATTAAGTTTTGTCATTTTTTTTCAATTTGTTAAAAGTGTCAAAATTGAGAATCAAAATTTTTGTCAAGTCATCATGGTCAAAGCCATTTTTGATAATATTTTTTTAGTATTTAATTATGTCTAGATTCATTTTGAGTCATTTAGATATTAAGACCAAGTTCAAAGTTGTGAAGTCAATAATAGAGTCGTCATGTGTCATTTTTTAAATTGCCTTACAAATGCATTATCACTTGTACGTGATGTCTGTATTATGGGGGTAATTCCATTGAAAATTTCATGAGCTTTATCGAGACATCACCTATGTTAGCAATGACATACTAGAGGCTAGAAGATACACAAAGGAAGGAGGTCTTTAGTGACCTCTCGTCAGTTTCCAATAATGGGCCCACATCAATGTTTTGGTGACTTGTGTGGTGTGTATTTCATTTCAGCATGGTGTGGATCTCAATTTTTTAATGTGGTGTGGTAGTTACTATTATTTTTAGTTGTGTGAAAAATAAATAATTATACCTATTCACTTGTGATATTCCCATGTAACCCTTTTGTATATTTACATTGGAGAATATAGATCTTAAAAGCATTGTAGCAATCATGATGAAAGGTTAGTGGTAACCCTGTTAAAACCATTTTGTAAGGTTATTGGTGAACCTGTGAAAACCATTTTGTAAGGTTATTGGTGAACCTATGAAAACTATTTTTGTAAAGTTATTGGTGAACTTGTGAAAACCAATTGTAGATGAGTGTGAAGGAAGAGATGTTCGATGTCACATGTATATGGAGAAGATCATGAGCACACGGAGGTGGAGCATACTACAATCAGAAATAGAGATATATTGTACCATGTAAAACTATGGGGGGAATGTTGGGAATAGTTTTCAAAAAATAGGAATTTATGGGATGGTAAATAATAATAGGTGAGTTGTCATTACATAAATTAGAATTTACTATTTTGGTTATAATTGTATGGTTAATATGATAAGTTTATTATGATATTATATTATTGATATAATATATAGAACATATACAAATATATATATGAATATTTCCTATAACCTCTTCCCAATATTTTTTCACCCTATGATATGTAATATGATATATTGTTATATGTTATAACAATATATCATATTACATATCATAGGGTGAGAGAATATTGGGGAGAGGTTATAGTAAATATTCATATATATTTGTATATGTTCTATATGATTTAATTAACAAGAGAATAGCAAAATATGTTTGTGTTGAATTAAATTTTTGAATGTTTGGCTCTCATTTTATCAGTGCATGAATTGATTATTGTGTTTGGATATGCTCCAATTCCTATCAGTGGGAAAACTGAGAAAGGATTAAATCAAGCTGAAAGTGTATCCCTCTTCAAATCTACCTTCTATTAACACCATGGATCCTATGGTGCAGAAGTTGGCAAATGAATTTCTAGCACTCAAGAAGTAAATGTCTTAAGGTATGTCCATTTATTCATTTTTGAGAACATACCCAAATGCTTCTAATTACCCCAAAAATGCTACAAGGAACCAAAATAATAACAAACTTCCTCCATCACAAGCAAGGCTTGCACTGGAGGCACCACCTAATAATGTTGTAATAAACTTGTTAGAACCTGAACATGATGATCTTATGGAGATATAATATGTTCTAAATAATTATGTTAACCCTTTCAAAAGAGATGAAAAATGATAAAATGGCAACTTCAATATCAGGTTTCTAAACTATGAAGAAGAAGTTGAACAAGAGGAAGATGCATACGTTGAGTCTTATGTTGTCTTCACCCGTTCTCAAAACCAACTAAATCAATAATAGAAGGCTGATAAAACCAAGTCTAAGGATGAACCACATCAATAGGTTATGATTTCCAAAAGAGGAACTCCTTTACTAGTTTAATGAAAGGATAAGATGGGGGATAAATAAGTAAGTACACCTCACCATTCCACTTCTTCTCCTTCTATGTTTAGACCCAGTGCCCAAAACCCAAAGCCTAAAAATGAAAATTCCTCATCTTCCTTAGTTGTTCTATACCTATATTTTGATATCATAGACCATGTTAAGAAGACAAAAATTCAAATGTTTGAGGTTGAATACCTCCAATCTAACCCTAAATAATTCCAAATATTGGCTAAGTTTGTAAAAAGTAAAGGAGTCAATTCAAATCAAGTTTCATATAAAAGTGTACCTATTGACCTTAATCCAAAGCCTAAATAAAATATATTGGTTGTAACTCCCTCATCTATCTCTATAAAAATAGAGCACTTTTATATTTCCATACTTGTTAATGGTTACAAGCTCATTTATTACATCATTGATTTGGGTGCCTCTGATAATGTGATGCCAGCCAAAGTAGTTGCTACCTTGGAGCTAACTCTAACAAAGGCTTTTGTCCATTATTTTTCAATGGAAACTAAGCAAGTACCCCTCATAGTTCAAATCAAAGATGCATCATTTACATTTGCTATTTTTTTAGAGAAACAAATAAAGATGATGGTTCTTGTAGCCAATGTTCTAGCTTCATATGGAGTTTTATTGGGATGGAATTTTTGCAAAGATGTTGGTGATGACATCAACATGGATTGGCCTGAGGCTATAATACCTATGAAAGGTGTTATGTAGAAACTTCATCCAAAGAAGCAAGAAAAATATACTATGATAAATATTAAGGATCTAAAATCTTAGATTACCTTTGAAACCTCTAGAATGGGCACTTATTTCTTAATCAAAGATGAGGATCCAATATCATAAAATGATATTTCAAATGAAGGTCAAGAAATAGATGAATCATCCTCTTGAAATGAAGAGAATTTGGACTTTGATACTATTTAAGTAGAAATTTCAAATGATGTTTGGACTTTAGAATTTGATCACAGTTGTTCTTCAACTAGATATAGAGCTAGGATAGTCCTTATATCTTTAGAAGGAAATATTTTCCATTTTTATTTCAGTTTTTAATTTGATAATAATAAAAACACTATACAATATGAAGCCTTGATATTAGGGATGGGTGTTGCACAAAAAAAAGGAATTAAAAATCTCTATGCTCAAGGTGATGTTGAGTTAGTCATCTGTCAAGTAAGAAATTTATATTAAACAAATAATGAAAGGCTAAGGCATTATCATAATCATGTTTGGGATTGCATTGAGGATTTTAATGATTTTGATATATTAGTGGTCCTAATAGAATACAATGATAAGGTAGATTTGTTGGTTGATTCAACCACCCTCCTGATTCACCACAAGGATACAATTATACCATCAAATTGGTATTTCAACCCAATGTTCCTAATAATGCCAATCATTTGAAATTTTTCAATAGTGATGATCAAGTCATTGCCTTTTGGAGAAGGAGGGAAATTTCAGTGAGTTATACTTTGAGGGGAGTGACTCTACTCCTCAAGAATCAATCTCTAAGGTGAATGAGGAGACTAGTGAAGAAAGTTTGCAGTTAAAAGGGAATAATATTCCTAAAGGATTGGTTTTTCTATAAAGACTCTTTTATAAACATGATCACTTTATCAAATGACAATAGTCTAAATTGGATTCATCAGTAGAAGTTAAAAAATTCAATCTAGGAATAGAAGATGATCTCAAAATGATAAATGTTGGGAAATGTTGCTAATTAGAGGAAATAAAGAAGTTGGTGACACTTCTATATTAGTACATTGATGTTTTAGCATATTCATATGCTGATTTGAAATATTTTTGACCCAAGGAAGTTTAGCATGATATTCCTTTCAAATCTAGGTCTCAACCTCACAAGTAGAAACAATGATAATACAACCCTAAACTTTAGGTACCATCCTTGTCAAGATCCAAAATATGATTAATGCTAGAATCATCTTTCTTATAGATCACTCAACATGGATAGCTAACATCATTCTTGTAAGGAAAAAGAATGGAGAAATCTGTATCTATGTTGATTTTCATAATCTAAACCAATCATGACCAAAGGATAATTACCCATTATTGGTAATGGATCAAGTATTACAAACTATAATAGGTTCAAAGATGTTATCTAAGATGGATTTTTATGATACAATAAAGTGGAGGTGTGAGATGAATATCAACACAAAATGGCCTTTACTAATCCATGGGGCACCTTTGCATATCACAAAATGCCTTTTGGGTTGATTAATATTGGTGCCACCTTTTAGAGGGCAATAGACTTGGCTTTCCAAGATGATATGGGTAAGTTCATTATGGTTTATCTTGATGATTTAACTATTTTCTCAAATAAATGTCCAGATCATTGTGATCATTTATAGTAAGTACTTTAAAGGTGCCATCAACATGGGATATCCCTTAATCCCAAGAAATCCATTTTTGGGGTTACTAAATGTAAACACCTTAGACACATTATGTCCAAGGAAGGGACCAAGATTGATCCTAAATGGGTCAATTATATTCATAATCTTACTCTACAATCCAATAAGAAAGGAGTGCATTATTTCTTTGGGAAGGTTAACTTCTTATGAAGACCTGTACCTAATTTTGCTGAGAAGACATGTCATATTGTTGATATGATGAAAGGGAAGTAAATTTTTCATTAGAATGTGTAAGGGAAAGATGAATTTCATGAAATAAAGGAAGAAATTGTTCATGCTCTAGTATTATTCTACCTTGACTATACCAAAGACTTCATCATGTATAGTTACACTTTTGAGCACACTCTATCCACCATTTTGGTGTAGTCGAATGAAGATGGGATTTAATCTCCTATAGCTTTCATGAGATACCCTCTAAAGGATCCTAAGCTTAAACATTCATCCATGGAGAAACTTGCTTACACTATGGTGAAAGAGGTTAAGCATTTTAGGTATTATATCCTCAATTCTCACACCATAGCACTATTACCAGATTCTACAGTTTGACTCAATAAGAATTTAGAAGTAAAAGAGGTGATTGGATTGCTAAGATCAAACAATATGATATGGAAATTAAACCTACAACGCTATTACATGGAAAAGGTTTGTGTTAACTTATTTCAAAAAACAAACCAAAAGAGGTATCCAGTGATAAAGAAGATACAAAAGAATAACTTCCCATAGTATTGTTCTTAATAACAATGAATGAATGGTACTCTAACATTGATCATTTCCTCACATATGAAGAATGTATAAAACATTTGTCTTACAAAGAGAAGAGGAAAATCAATCTTAAATCTATGAATTTCATTCTTTGGGATAACGGTTTGTATAAGTGAAGCATTGATGAAAATTTTATATGATGTGTAGATAAAGCACAACAAGGCAAGTTGTTGGAATCCTTTCATAACTTGGAATGTGGAGGACATTTGTTAACTCTAGTCATAGCTCACAAAATTTTACAAGCAAATTACTACTAGCCAACACGTTTTCAAGATACATATGCTTGGGTGCATAAATCTAAGTTGTGCTACTAATTTATGGGGAAACCCAAGTTGACATCCCTACCCCTCAAGCTAGTAGTTATTTAAGAACCTTTTTAGTAATGGGGTATTGACTTATTTAGTGTAGTGAACCCATATTCAAGTGTGGGTCATAGTTATGTTCTCATGGATACTGACTACTTCACAAAGTGGTTAGAGGTAATCCCATCCAAACTTGCCACTTCAAAAGTTATTTGTAACTTCCTCAAGGAAAACATCATCTCAAGGTTTAGAGTACCTAAAAATATAGTAATATATAATGTTATTTGTTTCTCATCTCATGAAATAACTAAGTTTTATTTTTGAATATGGGATCACTTTGTCTCCCTCCTCTAACTACTACCCCTAAGGAAATGGTCAAGCTAAGTTAAGTAACAAGAACTTGTTCACTATTATGTTGGTAGAATAAAATCAGAGATACTATCACAAAGCATTGTATGATGCATTATGGGTTGATCACATCACTCCTAAGTAAGTAATTGGTATGTCCCCATTTCAAATTCTTTATGGCTTGAATGCAAAAACACCTATCACACTGGAGTTTCCCACTCTTAGATTGATTAAATCAATTGAGGATGAGACATTTAAAATTTTCATACATAAGCATATTATGTTCATTTCTAAACTAAAAGAGCAATGTATGAAGGTGGTAGACCGCATTGCTAAACACCAAAGCTAAGTCAAGAATATTTTTGACAAAAAATCTAAGCCATAAGATTTCCAAATTAGGGATCTAGTTCTTTTGTGGGACAAGAGAAGAGAGTTGAAATGAATGCATGGAAAGTTTGATTCTTTATGGAGGGGCACTTTCCTTATTCATCAACTTTGTGCGAAGAATAGTTTTCTTTTAGCATACCAAGATGGAACACCATTCTCACTACCTTACAATAGATAACATCTAAATATTTTTACTCAGCGAAGTTTTAGATAAGTTTATACATTTTGTATATATCTATATAATATTTTTTTATCTTTAGTCTAGTTCATCACTTGACTCCATGGCCCAATGGATGTAGGCACTTAGAGTTTTGGGATTCTTTTTACTTCAAGTGTTTCAAATAATTTTTGAAGGAAATTCCCCAATTAAAGCTAGCTATTATCCTTAAATTTAGTTAACTATGTTTGTGGGATAAGCCCTACAGAACTTATCCATCTCTTAGCCCATGAGCTATACGCATACAAAATGAGTCAAATAAATTATCCTCATGCATTATCTCCCTCTAAAGAAAAGTCTTTTTTTAATTAAATTTTTTTCCACCCTGTGTAATATGAATAATTTTCTCTAGATTAAACAAAAGATGTAAGGGCAGAGAATTTTTCCACTCCTACACACGTAAGGGTGGAGAATTTTTCCACTCATACATGTTATCCCACCACATGTCATACTTAATGGGAATTTATAACCATGAGGTTATATAAATAATTACTATGTTAATTTTTCTAATAAATTTATACAAATAATTACCATGTCATACTTAATGCAGTATTTAATAATTTCTTAATGTATTATGGAAGTAGGTTAGACTTTCACATTGGAAGTTATGCCTTTTGGAGGAGTATGGCATTTTTTTACGTGGTGTGGCTTATTTATAAGCGTGATTAGGTGGAAATTTCATGATCCTTTATGGATGAGGCTATTTTGGATAAGGATAGCATGTATTTGGTGAGTTTTCTCCTCATTTGTGATATATACACGTGGTTGTGAGGCTTTGGAAATATGACAAATACAACAAGATATGATATGTGATATATTTTTTTTAGGGTGTGGTATAGCATCTTATGGATTTTTTTTATATAGGTACAAGTGTGGTGGATCATGTATGGATTATTGTTCACAAGTTTCAATTTTGGATCAGCAATTCAGAGAATTTATTTATGAATTATGGAGGAGATTTTTATATCTCTGTGAGAGTTCATTGTAATCTTGTTTCAGATTATTGATTTATTTGAGGACTTTATTGGTGGATGTATCCCACATTGGGTGAACCATGGTATATCTGTGTTATGTGTTTTTACTGGTTTTGGTCTCTCCTTTTATGCTTTCATTAAACTGTGGTTTGAAGGAATTATTTTCACATTATTAAATCTAATTTACACACCTTTAAAATCTGGTTTTGTGATTTTATGGTGGTTAATAAATATATTTACATTCACTTAATTCTTAACAATAGGTATCAAATCTTTGGTGGTGTTTCAGCTAAAGTGGTAAATCATAGGAAAGGTTATTAGCTTGAGTGGGAGCTATGGGAGAATAAATCAGATTTAAAGTGGAGAAGTTTGATAGTAACAATTTTGGTTTGTGGAATATGTAGATGGAGGATTACTTATATCAAAAGGAAATTTAACTCCCCTTAAAGGGAAAAAGAAGACAACCTATAAGTATGAGTGATGAAGATTGGACATTGCTTGATAGGAAGGCATTAGGAGCCATTCAGTTATGCCTTACATCTTTTATTACATTTAACATTGCAGATCAAACATCTACAAAGTATCTCATGTATAAACTTGGAAAGTTGTATGAGAAACCCTTGGCTTTAAATAAAAAAATTATTATGAAAATATTTTTTAACATGAAAATGTTTGAAAATAGTTTAATTGATAATCATTTAAATGATTTTAATATAGTTATAAATATGCTCACTTTAGTTGGAATTAAGTTTGATGATCAATTTAGAGCTTTGCTAATTTTAAGTTCTTTGCCAAATACTTGGGATAGTTTGGTTATGGCTATGAGTAATACAGTCCCTGCTAAGGGAAGATTGAATTTTGAGGATGTTGTAGGTGTGATTCTTAGTGAGGAGATGTGAATGAAAATCACTAGTGAATCATCTTCAAGTAATGCTTTGTCTATTGATACTAGAGGGAGGCAAAAAAATAAGAGCAAAGGCAACTATGGAAAGTCAAAAGGTAGATCTAAAGCCAAGATGATATGGTAGCATTATGGGAAGAGTGGACACTCAAAGAAGGATTATATGTCACTTTGGGATAAGAAGGGCAACAGGGAGGAAATGAATGAGGTAAATGTGACGTCAGGTAAAACTAGTCAAGATGCCTTAATTCTTTCTTTGGATAATTTTACTGAGTCTTGAGTATTAGATTCAAGGGCTTCTTTTCATGCCACCCCACATAGGAATTGTTTTTTTGACTATGTTCAAGAGAATCTAGAACATGTATATCTCGGTGGTGATGAACCATGTGAGATAGTAGGAAAAGTTTCTATTTAGGTGAAAATGTAGAATAAGAACACATGGACACTTAACGATGCCATACATGTGCCTATGTTGAGACAAAATTTGGTTTCAGTGGGGTAATTGGGAAGGGAAGGATATTTAATCATGTTTACTATAGATTCTTGGAAAGTTATTAAAGGATCTCTTGTGATTTTGAGAGGGAAGAAAATTGGTACTTTATATTTGACTAGTAGTGTTGATTCTTGTGATTCAATTGTTGTAGATGGAGATGTTACTATGTGTCACTACAAGCTTGGTCATATGATTTATAAGGGCATGGATGTCTTAAAAGACAAGTTACCTAGATTGAAAGATCTAGATCTAGACTTCTATGAGGAATATGTGTATGGGAAATAGAAGTGGGTTAAGTTCTTGAAAGTTGGACCCACAAAGAAAGAGCACAATATGGGGACCAGCTCAAGTATCTTCTATTGGTAGTTCTAATTATTATGTCACTTTTATTGATGATGCAACTAGGAAAGTTTGTGTTTATTGTATTAAAAATAAATCTAACGTATTTAACACTTTTAAAAAGTTGAAAGCCTTGGTTGAGATTGAAACAAGACTCAAATTGAAATGTCTCATATTAGATAATGGAGGTGAGAATTGTAATAATGCTTTCTTTGATTACTGTTCTAATAATGGAATTCATAAGCAAAGGATGGTTCTAGAAACTCCACAACCAGATGGGATGTTTGAAAGGATGAATAGAAAAATAATTGAATGTACTAGGAGCATGAGGTTACATGTTGGGTTTCCTTTATAGTTTTGGGTAGAAGTAGTTAGCATGGTAGTATATTTGATTAATAGAGGACCTTTTATGCCTTTGGATGGAGGCATTCCTAAACAAGCTTGGTCTGGTAAGAATGTTGATTATTCTTTTCTTAGAGTCTTTGGATGTGAGGCTTTTACCCTCATCAAGAAAGAGAATAAGACCAAGTTAGAGGCTAAATCAAAAAAATGCACCTTTGTTAGATATGGTGAGGATGACTTTGGTTTTCTTTTATGGAGCATTAAAGATAAGAAAATATTTTGGTCTAGAGATGTAGTCTTTAATGAAAAAGTCATGTATAAGGATTAGTTGCAAGAATAGGAATAGGAACCAAAAGAGTACACAGTATTGGAAGACATTGTAGATGGCAAAGTATCTAATGAATCAGTTCAAGAATCTTTTACACAAGGATCCTGAACTCCTATGGTAAGAATATCTTCTAGGGTAAGAAAAGCACCTGAACATTTTTCTCCTTCTTTGAATTATTTGTTACTCACTGACAATGGAGAACCAAAGTGTTATGAGGAAGTAATGTAGGTTGATGTCAGGTTGAAATGGGAATAAACCATGGATGAAGATCATAGATCTCTCATGGAAAACCAAACATGGGATTTGGTAAGGCTACCCAAGGGCAAGAGTGCATTACCAAATAGGTGGATCTTCAAAATAAAAGAAGATGATCAAAGGAGAAAAAGATATAGGGGTTTCCACAAAAATTAGGTATTGATTTTGATGATATTTCCTCTCCTATTGTAAAAATGACTTCTATTAGGACTATTCTTAGAATAATTGCAGTTGAGGATTTACACTTAGAATAGTTAGATGTGAAAACTATTTTTCTTCATGGTGATTTAGATGAAGAATTATTTATGAAGTAGCCACAGAGATATGAGGTCAAAGGGAAGTAGAACTTTCTATGCAAATTAAAAAAGAGCTTGTATGACTTGAAACAAGCTCCACAGCAATGGTATAAGAAATTTGATTATTTTATGTTGGAACAAGAATATCAATGGTGTAATTCTAACCATTACATGTACATTAAACATTTTGATGATGGTTCCTTTAATATTTTATTATTCTATGTGGACGACATGTTAGTTACAGGAAAGAACATATAACATATTAATATGTTCAATAAATAGCTTAGTGACTCCTTTGCTATGAAGGATTTTGGTGCTA
The DNA here is from genome assembly GCA_037957365.1 of Torreya grandis. Taxonomy (NCBI): domain Eukaryota; kingdom Viridiplantae; phylum Streptophyta; class Pinopsida; order Cupressales; family Taxaceae; genus Torreya; species Torreya grandis. The sequence goes on along the minus strand of JARHVA010002983.1, from coordinate 332,776 downwards.
CAAAGCAAATCCTTGGTATGAGGATTACTCATGACAAGAAGGAGAGGAAGCTAGTTTTATCCCAATTAGAGTATGTGAAGAAAGTCTTGGAAAGGCTTAGTATGTTAGATGTTAAATCATTGGTACTCCTCTGGCAAGCCACTTTAGATTATGAAAGGATTAGTGTCCCAGGACAGAAGCTAAAAAGCTTAAGATGTCGAAGGTACCTTATTCTTTAGTAGTTTGTAAATTGATGTATGTGATGGTTGTTACGAGGCCAGATATTGCCCATTCAATGGGAGTTGTGAGCAGGTATATGAGTGATCTAGGTTATGAGCATTGGCAAGTAGTGAAATGGATTCTTCAATATTTGAGAGGAACCATTGATGTTGCATTATGTTATGGTGGATCAGATACCTCTTTTTATGGTTATGTGGACTTGGTTATGGTAGTGGATATTAATAATAGAAGGATTATTATAGGATATATATTTGTTGTTAGAGATATAGTGATTAGTTGGATTTCCAAGATACAGAAGGTTATGGCTTTGTCAATCATAGAGGTAGAGTATGTTATTACTACAGAGGCTAATAAGGAGATGATTTGGTTATAGGAGTTGTTTCAAGAGTTTGGGCATGATCAAAAAGTTGGAAGACTACATCATGATAGTTAGAGTGATATTCATTTGGCAAAGAACTCTACTTTCCACTCAAGGATGAAACATATTTAGTTACGTTATCACTTCATCAAGATAGATTTAGAGGAGAACTTGGTGAAGTTGGAGAAGATTCATACTAACTAGAATCCTAGGGATATGATGATCAAGGTGGTCACATTAGACAAGTTAAGACTATGTTCATATTTGGTTGGCCTTAGTGGTCATAGAGCAGTGATAGATTCTATTCAGGAGAAAAGGTCTCCAAGTGGGAGATTGTTGAGTGTGGAGCCCTTTGGGGCTATCACATGACCTTGTTGTTACACTTTGGGGATCTAGAGAGCTCCATGGATGTGGGGAGTGCATTTTTCCTTTGATCTTCATGTGGATGAATATTATTAAATGTTTATTTAATAATTTTCATGTATACTTCCATGTTTTTTGGAAGTGGGATTGATTTCCTTATTCTAAGGAATTAATTGTTAATTTAATATTTCTATAATACATTAGGAGAAAATTATTAAATGATGTATATAATAATTTTCATCATGCATTAGGATAAATAATTAAATGTTGTATTTACTTGTTTCTATGATGCATTAGGAGGAGAAAAAATATTAAATGTAATTTTTAATAATTTATTGATGTATTATGGAAGTGGGTTAGACTTCCACATTGGAAGTTGTGCCTTTTAGAGGAGTATGGCATGTTTTTACTTGGTGGGGCTTATGGATAAGCATGATTATGTGGAAATGGTGTGATCCTTTGTGTATGAGGCTATTTTGGATAAGGATATCATGTATCTCCTTTATTTGGTGAGTTTTCTCCTCATTTGTGATATATACAGGTGGTGGTGAGACTTTTGAGATATGACAAATACAACAGGTCATGATATGTAAGATATTTTTTGCAAGGTTTGGTATAATATCTTGTGGATGTTTGTTTTATATAGGTACAGCTGTGATAGATAATTTTTGGATTATTGTTGATAGGATTCAGTTTTGGATCAGCAATTTAGAGAATTGATTTGTGAATTTTGGAAGAGATTTTTCTATCTTTGTGACAGTTCATTGTAATCTTGTTTCAAATAACTGATTTATTTGAGGACTTTCTTGATGGATGTAGCTTAAATTAGGTGATCTATGGTATATATGTGTTATGTGTTTTTTCATGTTTTATTCTCTCCTTTTATGCTTTCATTATATTGTGGTTTGAAGGAATTGTTTATGCATAATTAAATCTGATTTTCACACATTTAAAATCTAGTTTTGTGATTTCATGGTGGTTAAGAAATCTGATTTACATTCACTTAATTCCTAACATAAAATATTGTTTTATTTAGCTTTAGGCCAATTTTATAAAAAATGTTTTAATATTTTCATGTAATCTTTACTTATATATGTGGTGGTTCCCATCTCGAAAATTATATATACACCATGTATTCACCTCTCAAAGGAGGAAGATTTATGTAATATAAGATTGGAAATTATTCAAAAAGTTTATTGAGTCGTATTGTTTAGATTTATCAATTTACAAGTAATGCATGAGATTTATATATTATACTTATTAGTATATAAGATTAATATGTGTAAATTTTACTTTATTTAAATCGATTTAGAAACTAGTTGACTATTTTCGTGATTGATTTTTTTTAAAACTTTATTTTTTTGAATGAAAGTGCATGTTATTAAATTTAGCATAGATAAAGAATATGACAAGATTTTATTAGTAATATTTATCCCTTCGAATCTTCATTGTACTCCTATAAATATGAGTAACAAGTAGATTTAAATGAATATTGGTTAAAATGCACAATGAGTTTTAGAAATTAGATTTTTTTAGAAAGATATCTAAGCTAGCTTAGGAAAAAATATTTTCTACCTTGCCTTTATTTATCTTATATTTTTATTTTAGTCAAGATATACTTTATAAATTAGCATAATTCTGAATATCAAATCTTATCATATTTTAGTCTGTTAGTTTAGTTTAATAAACTCAATCTAGAAGAAATTATGGGGCATATTAGATACCACTTTACTTAACTATTATTCCAACATTTGGTTATCTATAAAATCACATACTTTTATCTCATGCTTTGGATTACATCATGTGATCCTAAAAAGAGGTTGAAAACCCATCAACTTATTGGAATGGATCATAAACTGCATCAAAGTATATAAGATATAAATAAAGTTTACCTAGGATTCTAAATGTATTCATGTTTAAACCAAGTTGATCCTAAATAAAAATGTCTAGAAAATGGAGGTGACTAAGATAGTAAAAGGTTAGACTAATACAGGGAAAGTGTGCTCAAGAGTAAATCATATGTGAATTGTCTAATTATTTTTAAATTGATGTTGCTAAAGTTCCAAATATAAACTTGAGGTGTCTATAGCTAGGAAAACCCTTTTGGAAAAAATTCCAACTTAAAACATATTCTTTATTGCATTAAATCAATTGTTTATAATACAATAATGTACTTCCAAGTTTTGATTTAACCTTATTCATGTGCGAGTTTTTATAGTAACAACAATAGGAAACTATCCAAGTAGTATTATAATACAATGGGTAATAAAACCATGAAATAAAACCATCCAAAATATATACAACGCTCCACATTTTTATTATATATGAGTGTAAATAATGTAGAGTTTAAATCATGAAATGTATACAACACATTTCCAACATTCTTCCACTTGTTGAATAATTTTCATAAGTGACAAATGGGTCATACTTTCAATAGCAAAGGGTATTCATGCCCATTAATTTTTTTCTATAAGAAAAATTCTCATTACTCATAACCTTCTTTAATAAATCAATATCATTTATTAAAATATATACATTTTAAATTAGTACCTTCATCTTCAGTCATGTCTCTAAAAAATACTATTTTACTTCAATATGTTTTGATCAATCAAGATAAGCGAGGTTATTTAACAAACATATTATACTTTTCCTATCACAATCTATCCTTAATACTTTTTTTACAAAACCAATATTTTATAACAACCTATAAAACCATATAACTTGCTTTTTTTCATGAGTTTCTACCATGTAATTATCTTCTATAGTCAATAATCCAACTATTGCTTTCCTCTTACTCATCTAGTTTACTGCTTCACCAAAAAATTTAAATGCATAACCACTTATATCTCTTAAATAAATTATATTTCCAACTAAGTTAGCTTTAAAAAAGCCTTGAAAATTTACTATTTTATTTTCCTCATGTTTTTCTTTGCAAAAGATTACATGATCAAAAGTTTAACATAGATATATTTATATACAGTTCATTACATCCTAATGTTAGTTTCCTTGTTTGGACATATATCTTCTCATAACTCCCATTGCATGGGTAATTTCAAGTCCAATACAAACTATTGCATACATCATTATTCCAATGATAATTGCATAAGTAACTTGAGACATTTACTTAATATTTTTATGTCTTGGGACACCATTTAATAGATATTTTTTTACCAAAAGGAAATGGTGTACTTATAGTTTTACATTATTTTATTATGAACCTATACAATATCATATCAACATAATTTATTTGATTATAACATAGTTTCTTATTTGGTCGATTTTTTTTAATCTCCATGCCCAAAGTAAATTTATAGCACTTAATTCCTTCATATCAAACTAAAATGAAAATTAAGATTTCCCCTAATTAATCATTTATATATTGATATGAATTAAAAACATATCATCTACACATATAACTAATACAATAAATTTATCACCCCCTATTTCAAATATACATGGTGATCTTAGCTTTTCATCACATAAATCCAAGTCCCAACACAAAACTATCAAACTATTGATTTCACATTTTTTAGTGATTACTTCAAGCTATAAAGTGACTTAATAAACTTACACACCAAGTCCTTATTTCCTTTCACCTTAAAATTTTTAGGATTCACCATATAGATTTGTTTCTTGATCTCCCCATGCATAAATGTTATCTATGCATCTATCTATTTTATTTCAAGATCAAAAGTAATAGCAATATCAAAAAGAAATATAATTTAAGTTAGCTTAGCAATGAGGGATAAAATCTCAACAAATTTAATTTCATCTTACCTAATATAATCCTTTTGCTACCAAGCATGCTTTATATTTCTCCATTTTCACTTTTGCATTGTACTTCTTCTTGAACAACCATTTGCTTCCAATAAGTTTTCTATTAAGAGGAAGTCTACCAAGTTTCATGTTTTATTTTTATCCAAATATTCCACTTCTTCCATGGCCTTCTTCATCCATGTCCTTATTCTAATATTTATTTTCATATGAGCAAAGTGTCTCCTTCACATTCTTGGATTCTTCATTAGGAACTAATAAAACTAGTAATTTAAATGCAAAAGGGAAATTAGGTGTACTATATTTTTCAACTATTATTCTATTTTGGGTATGGATTCTCAAGACTAGATTTTGAGATCCTTCCACTTCAAATTCATCTTCATCTACCTCATCTAAATCTTCCTCAAGAAACACCATTTTTATTCATCTTCTTGAGTTACTTCATTTTTAAACATAGTTTATCTCTCTTATAATTCAACATGCACCTTTTTAAGTTCTTATAGTTTTATTTCATGTTTGAGAACCAATTTGACTTATCTAAATATTAAATTATGATTGTAAACAATCTTCTTTGTTTTTAGGGTCTAATGTTTATATCATCATGCTTTATTTTTATCCAATGGCTCCATTTATTCCTCCATGACCTTATTCCAAGACTTATTTTCATTTGAGTTAAGTGCATCTTTTTATTTATCAGGGTCTTCATTAGTAATTGATGTGGTAGCTTCCTATTGGGTCAAGTTATCCTAATGTCTAACATCTTTTATAGCTCTAAGAGACTGGCCTTTCTGACTCCTAATGATGTGATAGATTTGCATTCAACTAGGCTCTCCCACGGTCTTACATCTCTAACAAGTCTAAGAGACTGGCCTTTATGATTATAGATGATATGGAAACTTACCATTCATCCTTAATGACTCCAAATGATGTGAAAACTTCCCATTAGACCAAGATCTAACATAATTGAAAATTATGGTAGACTGACCTTTCTAACTCTAGATTATGTGGTAGCATTCCCTTCAGCTAGGCTCTCCTACACTATGACATCTCTGATAGGTCCAAGGGACTAGAATTTTTGACTCTAGATGATGTGGTAGCTTCCCATTTGTCTAAGATCTTTGAGATTTAATAATGATCAATAAAAAATAAAAGGATACATTAAAACTTACCTATCAAACATGAAGAACTCGATTTACCATAGAGGATAACTATTTCATTACTCTAGTAAGGGAACTATACTCTAGGAAACCCAAGTGAAAATCAACTTGAAACATCATCACCATGATATACTAAAAAATAAAAGCACTAATTAGTCATTTTAAAGAAGTTAAAAAAGAGGTACGTTACTTCTTGAAGAAATCAAGGCAATGTATATTATGAATATTTAAGCAAGTCTCACCAACAAGAATAAAATAAATAAATTTGAAGCTCTGGTTCATGAAATTTTTAGATGGGTTCCCCATTTTAGAGAAAAGGGGGAATGTTGGCCACAATAGGTTAGACATATATATATATATATATATATATATATATATATATATATATATATATATATATATATATATATATATATATATGTTGGCCCCACAATAGGTTAGACATATATATATATATATATATATATATATATGTTGGCCCCACAATAGGTTAGACATATATATATATATATATATATATACATATATATATATAACTCCCATTGAATTGGCAATGCTAAGTCTAGTAAATGCTATTGCATACATCAATATTCCATTGACACTTTCATAAGTAAATTGAGACATTTCCTCAATTTCTTCTTTTATCTTGGGACACTATTTAGTAAATATATTTTTACCAAAAATAAATGGTGTACTTACAAATTTACTAATCCAAAAATTATAATTTTTTATTGACAGATATTTCAAGAACATGAAAATAACATAGTAATAATGAATTCCCTGAAAAGAGATGTTTTATTACTCAAGATTGCAATACAACTATATGCTTATCTCTAGGAAGAGATGTCTAATTTCCATTTCAAGTTACATATTTATTTATACACATTTTTAAATCAAAAGGAGGATGTGAAAGGTCACCAATATTTAGGGAGATTAAGTGGTTCAACTTCCATGATTTAAAACAATATAGAATTTGAGGAATTACTAGTTTTAAAAACTTATTATTTTTAGACTGCACTATTAAAATTGAAATTTGGGGCACTTTCATTGGGTTTTGGGGGGTATAAAACCACTGAGAAGAGATTAGTTCCATCTCACCATGTTATCTTCATCCTTATCTTTCCAATAGTTCAAATGGGGAGTCAATCAAAGCTACGGTGCAAAAGTTATGGCTCCTAAAAGTTCCATCATCAATTGGGGTAGAACCGTTGCCTAAATTATCACTTAAATTGTTTCCCAGATAATTCCTCCCTCCTTGAGAATCAATGGTCCCCATTGTGTCAATATTCCCCACTAGGTGTGGTAGTTGTGTCTTAATTTGATTCTCTATGAGCCATTCACCTTGGTGGCTAAGTTGGCCCCTTTTGACCACCTGATAAAGTGGAATAGAGTGTCCTCTTGTTATCTTCATCTAGGTGTCCACAATCTGATCCTCCTCCACTAGTGTAAAACTCTATATATCAAGATAAATAATGTATAGTTATTCTTCTATGATTAAATTGTCTAACAGAGGTGGATGATAGGGTTTGAGGAGCTCCACATTGAATATTAGATGTAGACCAAGGTAGGCTGGTAGGTTCAACTCAAAAGCATTTTCTCCAACTTTTTTAGTGATGGTGTAGGGACCATATCATAGAGGCCAAATTTTTTTGTGTGGGCCTAAAATTTATTCATTTTGAAGCCACAACCAAACCTTGTCACCCACAATAAAATGGTGTGTAATCCTATGTTTGTCATGGTGTTGTTTATACTTCTAATTCATCTTCTCCAAGATGTCATGAACTTGTTATTAGATGTGTTGCATTTGTTCAATGAAATTTATTTTTTTGCTACCTCAGATCTCCCATGAGGTGTGTATTCCATGGTGAATAATAGAATGGCTATATCAATTGGTGCCATGGGTTAGAACTCAAAGCATACCTGGAATGGATTGTGCTTGGTCAAGCTATGCAAGGCCCAATTGTATCCATGTTGTATGAAAATAAGCCCCTCATCCCATGTGCATGGATGTTTGTAGTGATACATCTAAATCATGTGAAAAATAAAGTATTTCACCACTTCTATCTGACCATCAATTTATGGATGGAAGGTTTTGGACTTCATCAGCTTTGTATCCATCATTTTCCATAGTGTGGACCAGAAGATGCTCAAGAACCTGCTATCGTGATCTAAGACAATGGACTTGGGGAGACCAAAATGGATCCATACATGACTAAAATATAGTTGAGTAGTTTCTTTAGTAGATATATTTTTCTTACAAGCAATCATGATAGCCATTTTTTTTTAAATGATCAACTACAACAAAAATACAATCCTTGTCATGTTTTGAAGTGGGCAAACCTGAGAGAAAATCCATTGAGATAGATTCCCAAGGCCTGGTTGGTTCTAGAAATGGCATGTACAATTGTTGCTTCTTATTTGTTGTCTTGGCTATTACACATGGGGTGAAATATTTGAGGTACCTTTCCACATCCTTTTGCATATGGGGCTAGTAGAAGTGTTTTTTAAGAACTACCAATTTATTTTCTACACCAAAGTGTTTAGCTATCCTACTAAAATGTGCTTTCCATATCATCTTCTATTGCTTTGTAGCTGGAACATAGATGTGCCCCATATGATAGAGGACATTATCTAACAAATATAAATCAAAAACATGTTTACCTTCTTGAATCACCTAATATGTATCAGCAAAGGTAGGATCTACTTCATATAGAGCACCCCAAGTGGTAGTCTCTTGTCTGCACAGGTGAAGAACTATTGTGAGTGCAGTAATTGGTGGGAAGCTTAGAAAATTTGTAGCCATATTTGAGCTCCCCTTTTGTGTTTGATTATCAGATGGAATTATTTTAGATATGTGGCCCACTTTTGGTGCCTCTCATTTCATTGTTTTCTCTATGTCTAGATGAATTCCAATGGTTTATGGTTAGTGTGGATGACCATTTCTTTCCCTAAGATGTAGTGTTTCCATTGTTTTTAGGCTTGCATAATGACATAGAGCTATTTGTCATATGTTAGGTATTTCCTAACTATATCAATGAAAGTTTCATTATGATATGTAACAATATGGCCATGTTGCATGATGATAGCTCCCATGACATATTCAGATGCATCTATTATCAACTTAAATGGTTGATGTAAATATAGCAAGGAAAGAATAGGATCTAAGCAAAATTTATTATTTAAATTCTCAAATGCCCTTTATTTTATTTTACCCCACTAAAATTTAGCTTTATCTCCTCCTTTAGTCACTTGGGTTAGTGACCAAGCAACATGTGAGAATCTAAGAACAAACCTATGATAGAAATTTGCAAGACCCAAGATGCTGTGAAGTTTTGTGAGGGTCCTTGGTGTAGGTCATTCTTGAATAACCCAAATCTTCTCTAGATTGACATAGACCCCTTCCTCATTCACAACATACCCTAGGTACTAAAATTTTTTCATCCTAAATGTCCATTTGTTGAGATTTGCATATAATATGTGCTCTTGAAGAGTTTGAAGTACCTTATGAACATGTTGTAGATGTTCTTCCCATTTTTTGTTATATATGATTGTCATATAGGTATACAACCATGAATGAGTTAGTGAAGGGTCATAGGAAGTCATCCATCATCCTCATAAAGGTTGCAGGTGCATTAGTTAAGCCAAAAAGCATAACCAACTATTCAAAGATCCCCTCCTTAGATTTGAATATAGTCTTCTAAACATCAGTGGGATTGATGGGAATTTAGTGATAACCATATTTGAGATCAATTTTGGTGAAGAAATTCACACCACATAGTTGGTTTAGTAGGTCATCAATCCTAGGAAGGGGGTAGTGATTCTTCACAGTGATTTTATTCAGGGATCGATAGTCAATGCAAAGCCTCCATGTTCCATGTTTATTTGGTGCTAGGATAATTAGGCTACCATAAGGTGAAGATATTGGCCTAATGTGACCCTTTTGGATCAATTCTTGAATCTATCTTTTTATCTCATAATTCTCCAAAATTGATCTCTGATACATAGGACTGTTGGGCAAAGGTGATCCTAGGATCAAATCGATAGAATTTTTTACCTGATAATATTGTAAGACTCACATGGGTGACTTGAATAAGTCATCATATTCACCCATGATTTTTCCCATCTACTTTTTTTGTTGTGTTGATTATGTAGTCAAGACTGCAACATCAACCTCCTTGTATTTATGTGGTTTCACCACCATGAGAACAAATTGCTTTGTCTTCTCCGCCAGTCTCTTACATTGCTTAGCACTAATCAAAGAGACAAATGTGGGAGGTGGTACCTCTGGTACCCTCTAGTGCCGCATTCCAAGAGTGAGGTTAATTCTTTAGGTTCATGATTCATAGATGCCATGTTGATCATACATGAATGGCTAACCAAAAAGTACATCATAAACATCTAGATTAACCACATCACATAAGACTTCATCTTGGAAAAATTTTATTACATATGAAAGAAGACATTGATGGGTGACATGGAGGTCTCTCCCTAGGCTCAACCATCTAATATTATATGGCTTTGGGTGAGGCTTCATGGATAGATTTAGACTTTTCACAACTTTAGCAGAGATTAAATTATTTTGACTCCCACTATCAAGATTGAAATGTAGAGGCTTACCTTTTACCCATAATTTGGAGTGATACAATCTTTCCTTGTCATCTAGCCTTTCCTCACAGGTCTATGATGAAGTAATGATGGTATCAGTTTCAGCATATATAATCTTTTCTTCATCCTCTTTTATTATAGGTTATGTATGAGACAAATAAGTAGATGTTGAGTTTTATGACTCAAAAAGCAGTGACTTAATGGCTCAACATTCTTCTTAGAGTGAGTTCCAATTTTATGGTAATCACACCATTTTCTAATCTTCCCCTTCTAGGGTTTATTTTCTTGAAACTCCATTTTCTTCCAATTTTGGCCTCGTATTTGACCTTCCTTATCACTTTTTCATTTTGAAGGCTGACTCTTTGTATTCTTTCTTCCATGCTTCTGCTCAATCTTCACTATAAACTTATATGCCTCATTGAGGGTTTCCAAATTAAAGAGTTCATTTTCCCCCTATATGTACCATTGTAATCCACCATGATATTTGAAAGTCTTATGTTTCTCACTTTCTTGAATGCCCAATCTTGTAGACAGAGAATGAAAAATGTTGGTGTAATCTTGAACAGATTGGTCCTTACCCTGGTGAAGTTGTTTCCACTATATGTACAGATCATCATATACTCCAATGGGATAGTATTTTTCCTTTATAACTTCCACAAAATCATCCCAGGTAGATTACACCTCAAGGCCAATGTCATATGTATTGAACCTCTTTTTGTACACTTCCCACCAATTTTTCATGGGCAATGATGCTTTCAAAAGAGCAAAAGTGATCTTTTCTCCATCAGTGAATTTATTTAAAAAAAATTAGGAAGATAATTGATCCAACCAATTTTTACTACATCAACATTAATTTTGCCTTCAAATGTAAGGATATCAAAATTCACCTGAACCTTAAAGGGTGTTGGGTAATTGAAAGGATGTTCCATGGATGAGGAGATAAGAAGTGTAGATGAGGAGCCAAAATTTCCCATCGAGATTTATTGGAGAATTTGGGTGAATTATTGTAGGATTTGTGCTTATTTCCATTCGAGGGCTTCATTCACCATTTCTTTGAATGGATCATATGTCTCAGTGTCATCTACCATTTGAAGTCATTTGGAGTGAATAGGTGGATAGTTTGGAAGCTCTGTTATTTTCCACCCAAGCTTCTTGTAGGCTAACCTCATCCTCAAAATCATACACTGTCAAGACAAACCTGTCTGATACCACTAATCCAAAATGTAGAAGTTTTGATTGATAAATATTTTAAGAACATGAAAATAATAGAGTAACAATGAATTATCTAAGAAGAGATGTTTTATTACTCAAGATTGTAATACAACCATATGTTTATCTCTAGGAAGAGATGTTTGATTTCCATTTCAAGTTACATCATCATATATACATATTTTCAGAGTAGGAGGAGGATGTCGAAGGTCACCAATCTCGATGGAGATTAAGTGGTTTAACTTCTGTGATTTAAAATAATACAAAATTTGAGGAATTCATATTTTTAGAAACTTACTATTTTTAGACTACACTACTAAAATTGAAATTTGGGGCACCTCCATTGGTTTTTTGAGGGTAAAAGTCCACCAATAAAATCTCCAGTCCATCTTATCATGTTATTCTCATTCTTAGCTTTCCAACAGTTCAAACAGGGAGTCAATCAGAGCTACGGTGCAAAAGTTATGGCTCCCAGAAGTTCCATCATCAATTGGGGTAGAACCATCACCAAAATTGTCCCCTGAATTGTTTCCTAGATTAGTTACATTCTTTCATTATGAACTTATATAATTTCATCTCATCATACCTCCTTTAATTTAACCACAATTTCTTGTTTGGTCAATCTTTTTTAATTTCCATGCCCAAATAAAAATTTTAGCACCTAATTCATTCATAAAAAACTAAGATGAAAATTTAAGAATTAGCATGCTTTGTTATTTCTACATTGATACTAGTTAACAACATATAATCCACATATAAAACTACTATAATAAATTATCACCCGTAGTTATTCAACTAGGAAATTGGATAAGAAATTTATTCAAAGTATGAAACAAAAAATTATGAGGTTGAAAACACATACCAAGGCTATAGTACTATAGAATGTAATTGAATATGTTGAAATTCCCTTGGAATCATTAGTTGAATTGTTGACTACCATTTTGAAACTAATAATAAAATTAATCCTATGCATCGAAAGATAAAAATATACCAGTAAAAGATCAATAAATTAGAGATGAAGCTAAATAATTTGGTTAAATTAATTAAAAAGGGAGATGTTACCACATATTAATATTATGAACCCATTTGACGTTAGTCACTACCAGAGTATTATCATACATATGATAACTTCACCACAAAAATGGATTGATGACATGAGTTATGTAATAAATATGGTTAATAATTCAACAAAGAAAAATTTGGATTTATTTAATGAAGTTGGTATCCCTCTAGTGTTTTTGTTGAGTAATTATCTTATAACTACCATGGATTTTATTGCTTAGTTAATCATCTTTATGATTGATTTTAAGAATAGGATATTAAAAGAAAAAAAGGCAAGGAGCAATGAAGTTATATATCTAGTCACTTATGTTACATTGAAAGTTGAGAGAGTCACTACAATGAAGGGAGTCCTTGAAAATCCACTCTCTAATCATGCATTTTTGTTGACCAAGGCTGACTCTTTTTTCATAATGCCTATCATCAACACTTCACAAATATACATTGACTACCAAACATGCACTTTTACATTCCTAATTAAAAATAAAGCCCAGTAATTTGAGAATAATAAATCTATTTTTGGTCAAATGTTGCTTTTAGAAAAGCATTGTAAAATGTTGAGTGTGGAGCCCTTTGGGGCTATCACATGACCTTGTTGGTACACTTTGGGGGTCTATAGAGCTCCAAGGATGTGGGGAGCACATTTTTCCTTTGCTCCTCATGTGGATAAACATTATTAAATGTTTATTTAATAATTTTCATGTATACTTCCATGTTTATTGGAAGTGGGATTGATTTCTCTATTATAGGGAATTAATTGTTTATTTAATACTTATGTAATGCATTAGGAGAAAATTATTAAATGATGTATTTAATAATTTTCATGATGCATTAGGATAAATTATCAAATGATGTATTTTCTTATTTTTATGATGCATTAGGAGGATAAAAATTATTAAATTCAGTATTTAATCATTTCTTGATGTATTATGGAAGTCGGTGTTTCTCTATATTTTTCTACAATTCATTTAGAAGAGGAAGAAACTAAATTTAAAAAGGTCTTGGGTTTGATGTTACCCAGATTAAGTGCACACCGTATCCAAGCATTGTGGGAGCTCCTCTTTGGTTGTGGAGGAAACACCTACAATAAGAATAAAACTCAAACAAAGAGAATGTTAGAAGAGGATATGGTGGACTACCAAGCTATGTGCTCGATCCCGAAAGCATAAAGCTCCGTAAGGGATGACAGTCCACTATTTAATGAAAAGAGTGTTGTATAAAAAGAAATGATGAAAGACTAAGAAAGAGAAACATAGATAATACGTACCTATTCTCTACAGTCAGTTTGTCACTGTCATCGATGTTAGTATGTCTGCTGAGGTTGGTTGGGAAATGATGCTGACATCAGTTTTGTTACCGATGTCGGTAGGGGCAGTGGGCCTTGGATGGGTTTCAGGTTATTTCTATGGTTGATAGAAGAGTATGTGTAAATTTAAAAGTTTGTGCAGGGTTGTGAGAAAGTGAATGAGGTCTGAGGAAGGGCAAAGGTGGGGATAGGTGTGAAAAGAGGGTAAGAATAAGAGGAAGGCTTTTCAGTCTCTCCATGAAAGAAGTCAGGTTTCTCTCAATAGTTCTTAGAAATATCAAATGGAAACTAATTACCAATGTATTCTAAAATACTAAAATGAGATTGAATACTTAGCTCTATTAGATGAAGAACCAGAGGTGTCAGAATGCTTATTCTTGTTATGGCTGATGTTGAGGTCCTCATACAGTGTTTCAATCCAATGTCTGGAGTGACTTGTGTATAGCTTCGATAGCCAAGAGAGCGGTAGTTGAATTCTAATGATTTTTTCTTAGAGTGTGTGCATCAATCTACAAAGAGGCAGGGGGCGAGCTCAATGGTAGAGCTAGGCTTATGTAACTGACGTCGATGATCCCACTAGCATTGGCCGATAGTTGACCGACATTGGTGGAGAAAGAATGGGTAAAAGGGCTATTTTTAGCTCTTTGCCCATTTCTCCACCCGCCAAATGCTTTTGCCATTGGAGAACGGTCAAAACATGGGTTTATGAGGCATGAGATTTGGTTAGGGAGTTAATAGGGAGTGAGAATAGGTCATGGGTAGTTAGGATTTGGAGGACCTAGTCTCAGGGTGACTCATAGGTTAAGAAAAGGTCTTAGGGTGAGGTGTCCAAGGTGAGGTGTCTAGGTGAGGTCATTAATTTAAAATAAGTAGTTTATTTTAAATTAATAATGTGTTTAAGTGTTTAGAAGGGGACCAAGGGGGGTTGATACAATATTGGTGTCTACATTTGCCCCGTTTTGTCTTGTGGTTTGTTCTGACGAACTGCAAGACAAAAATAGATTTAGGTTGCCCTAGGTATGGGATGAGGCATTCCCCCTCAAAGCAAGAATTGAGAGAAGGAAATCTGAAATTAGTTTCCAATTTGATAGGTAGTGGATGGGTAGGATGAGGTTAGAGTGTGAACGTTGTAATAGTTGAGATTGCGCGTATACCACTTCACTTGATAGGCAAGTCAAATTGTCATAGGCAAGGTCGAGGAGCCCTAAAATTGAAGTAATCAGTCCCAAGCTTATTAGTGGTAGTTGATTGGGTTAAACGATCAAAGTGTTAGCTCCAATGGTTGAGGAGGACTAAAATTGAAGTAACTGGTCCCCAGCTTGTTAGTGGTAGCTGATTGGGTTAGATCGATCAAAGTTGTATCTCTAATGGGCATCATGTTCCAAGTATCCAGGCTAGGAAGTGCTCTTAGAAAACATGAAAATGTCACAGATATTGGGGATCAACTTGGTTGTGATTCGACAATAGTTGTGAGGGGTGTATATAATTTGCTAACTATTTGTGAGGTAGTATATTCAATCAAAACAACCAAGGCAAAGTTGTCTCGAAAGTGATCGTGGTCTGAAGAGATAGTCACGATTTCTAAGGTCATTTGTCAGGTCGAGCTGAGATATGAGTGATCTCAAGTGTTTCTTGTTGTGGTTAGGGAGATGTATATGATCTCCAATGTGCCCCATGAGAAGTCTAAGGTGGCTTCTATAGTGTCAGGGTTGGTTGTGTGGTCATGATTTTGGGCAGTTTAGATAGTTGGTCCATTAGGTAGACGAACCAATGAATGGCTGAGCTAACCTCAGAAGACCCCATGTCAACTGAGTGCTACCTACATAGCCCCTATTTTAAAGGCCTCAGGCTAATGTAGTTCTCCCTAAAAGGGAAGAAGAAGATAGGTTATGGATTGGGTTTGACTAGGTTATGTCACGGTTAAAGGTTATATGGTTGGTCCATCAGGTAGACGAATGAATGAATGGCTGAGCTAACCTCAAAAGACCCCATGTCAACTAAGTGCTACCTACATAGCCCCTATTTTAAGGGCCTCAGGCCAATGTAGTTCTCCCTAAAAGGGAAGAAGAGGATAGGTTATGGATTGGGTTTGACTAGGTTATGTCATGGTTAAAGGTTATATGGTTGGTCCATCAGGTAGATGAATGAACGAATGGCTGAGCTAACCTCAAAAGACCCCATGTTAAATGAGTGCTACCTACATATCCCCTATTTTAAAGGTCTCAGGCCAATGTAGTTCTCCCCAAAAAGGAAAAAGAGTCAAAGAGGTTGATTTGGTTGTTTTGGTTATGTTAGTGTTTTTAGCATTTTCCATATGTGTGGTGGTACATGCTTGAAATAATGAGGGTATGATGATATTATAGTATTTTCCATATTGTGTGATGGTGTATGTTGTAACATGATGAGGGTATGACGATGTTATAGCCTTTTCCATATTGTGTGATGGTGTATACTATAACATGTGGTTTTTCATCCTTAGCAATTTTCCATATTAGTGATGGTGTGTGCTAAAACTCAAATGAGTTTATTTATGCTTCAACAGGTTTCCATACTGGTGATGGTATATGCTTGACATAAATTGTGTTTGGTTGATAGTTTCCATGTGTATTGTTTTCCATAGAAACTAGTGTGAATGGGCTATAATAATTTATATAACACAAATTGGTATTTGCATTAAATAAATCATGAGGTTATGTTATTGGTTAAAAAATATTTTGGTTGGGTTTGGTTTGGTTGTATGTGATGAAGGTGTGTAAGAAGTGAAAGGTGCATTGCTCTTTCATTGGCAAGGACCATAATGATAGCATAGATAGGGTTTTTGCAAACAAAAGTCCTGTTCATGCATTACGTCATTGACCATTGGTTTTTGTTAGAGAAGTATGCTAATCACTTGACATTACGTGAGCTCAAAATCCCTTGGGTATGTTGGGGTAATAGGTTTGATTATGTGATATGTGAGGATAGCGTAGCCCTTTTTTAGTAGGGTTATCTTTGCCCCTTTTATAGTTGACCCTGAGAACGACTATAGGCAAGTCCATGACTTAATAGTTTATCAATCTAGTGTTTTTTTTTTTTTTTTGGTAGACTGATCAATACGGGAAGTCTACTTGGGGATGTTGTTTTTTTTTGTGGTCATATGAAGCTATTTGATGTGGGAAGCTTCTGAGAGGGTGCTATTTTTAGCAAAATTTAGGCATAGCCATCCGTCGAGGGAGTGGTCTATATTTTTCTTTGTATGGTTGGATTTTTTTGAATAGCTATCCTTCAAGGGAGCAGTCTACTAATTATAGCAATAATGTAGCTATCCTTCAAGGGATCAGTCTACATTTATAGTTTATGACCTTTTAAGATTTTGTTAAGCATCCCAGTTTTATGTTTTTTTGTTGACTGAAGTTTTAGTCATGGACTAAACTATAGAGGTTTAGGGGTTTCCCTTTTATTAAGATAAAGCATTAATGCTTAAAAAAGGGTTAACTAATGTTTGTAGGGGAAAAGGGTTGAAAGGAATAGGGATGAAGATGATGGGTGTTGCTCAAGGGATGAGCTCAAGTTAAACATCAAGTGAATGATTACTTGGTTAACAATAGAATGGTCATAGATGTAACCCATTAAGGGGCTCAAGTTCTGGCTGGCCTTCGAGAGAAGATAGATGATAAGTGCCTGATCCATACTTGTGCATTATTATATAAGGTCCAAGCCAATTAGGAGAAAACTTGCCGCGTTTACTTCTTTTCATATTGGTCATGTGTTGGTTTTCTTTAAGGATGAGATCTCCAATTTTGAAATCTCGCTCTTTCAGATTTCTATTGTAGGCATGCTTGATGCGATCTTGGTAAATATGAAGATGATTAAGAGTAGCAAGATGATGTTCATCAAGTAACTCAAGTTGTGTTAATCGATCTTGATGAAAGTCATCATTAGAGAGTATGTCATGTAAGGAGATGCAACAAGTTGGTCGATGCTTGGCAAAGGAAAGTGATCCTTTGAGCAAGCTAGGTTGAGGTCATGATAGTTAGTACAAATTTGAATTCCCCCAATTGCTTTTGTGATAGGGATAATGTTTGACACCCATTGTGGATAATCAATGGTTTGGATAAATGAGACGGAGAGAAGATGTTGAAGCTCTTCTTTGACAAAGAGTGTGATGTGAGGATGCATCCTGTGAAGCTATTACTTGACAGGCTTAGTTTGAGAGGGTGGGATCTTGATCTTCCAAGTTGTAGTCTGGAATCTCAGAATCACTGAAGGTGATGGAGGCAACGGTTGGTAATGATTTGATTAAAGCAACCAGTGGTTGGGGGTATTCAGGTTGGACCTCCACTACCTGTAAAGTTTTGATCAAGGCTTGGCAATGTTGCAGAGAGCTTTTTTTTAGCTTATACAAAGACATCTTCACAGGGGTTTGGTGAAGTTGTTTCACCATGGAGTCATGAATTGGCTCTGAAGATGTTGGTTGAGATGTGCCCAAGATAGAAATCTTGGGCTTTGGTAGTGGAGAGGGCTTGACGAATGGATATGTCCAAGGGATAGAAACCTACTCTTTTCCTTTATCCTTTAGGATTTGGGACTTGGTGGCCACATTAATGGTGTTGCTTTTGAATAAAGGGGGAGAAGGTGGTAGAGGGACCATAATCTTACGTTGAGATCCCAATTTAAGTGAGGAGGTTTGGGAGGCATAGGATGGTGTCAATGGTTTGTCAAAGAGGTGGTCAAGAGAATTCTAAAGGGTGTCATTTTCCAAGTGTTGGCGAATGATAACCTTAAGAGCATAACAACGCTTAGTATCATGCCCAAGTGTGTGATGATATAAGCAAATTTGAGTGTCGTTGAACCAAGATGATTTTGATCTGAGAGGTTGGTATGGCTTAATGGGTGGGATAACGATGCTAGAAGACTACAACAATTGGTGTAACAGTGAAGCATAGGACCCCACTAATGGGTCAGTGCTCGTTATTGCAATAGGGGTTGACAACTTTTATTTAGGAGTTGTAGGAGGAGTTTTTTGCACTACTTTTTTAGTTGGTGGTGTGGCCACACACGTAGATGACACTTTCTTGATGAGAGGTGTCAAATTTTTTGGTGGAAATATGCTTTTGATGGGTAAATGGAGTAATGGAGGTGGTTTGTTTTTGTGAGGTGTTGGAATTGGGAGCACTCCTGTTAAAGTAGAAGGATGTGGACCCAAGATAGAGGGTAATGGTAATGGTGGGGGAGGAGTTCTCCGACGTGGTTTAGCACCCTTTTTTAGTTTGGTGTAAAGACCACTATTGTGTAGGGAAAGGTTCAAATCTTACTTCACTTGTGGGTGAGTGAGGTTTGATACAGGGCAAACACAGAGAGATTTAATCTATTTCAGCAGGGTGGACCCCTGCGAGGTTTTTGGTTTAGACGTGGAAGGCTGAGCTTCTAACGATTTAGAAGTAGAAGCCCAATTCTTGTTAGATACTTTGGGGTGATTTGTCATGGAAGAGTTGGCAGTGTAAGGTGAAGCAGGATGTGTAAGATAAGGAGCCTTAAGTTGTTCCCATAGTGTCTCATGTTTTAGGTTCCTAGAATGGAGAAATCCTAATTTTTTTGCCAATCGAGAGAAGGGTTTAGGTGACATCATGTGAGGTCTTACAGTTGGTCTTTTGGAGGATTGGGGTGGTTGAGAGAGTAGAAACATGTTGGATGCAGCGATCTTGGGCCAAAGATGAGAGAGAACCATCAACGAATCTTCCTCAACCAAAGTGGGTGAGGTGGCAAGTTCTCTCGGGGAAGAAGGTATTGGATAATTTGGCTCTTCGAGAGGATATAGCACAGGGATGATAATAGCTTCCATGTGTGGTCTAGGAGCAGGGAAAGTATGATCCTCCATTGGTAATAAGAAGGATGAGGATGAGGCCCCCGGTGTTGGTATTGTCAAAACATCCTCTAATATGGGAGAGGTCAAAGTAGACTCTCCTACATGTGAAAGGGGGTTGGATGGAGGACCATCCTCCATCGGTGGAGGAAAAATAGGAGAGGAAGGCTCCTCTAAATAGTGAAGTAGAGGGATGATGGCCCCTTCCACATGAGGGCATGGGGTATGAATGGTAACTTCTTCCAATGGTAGAAGAAGAGGGAAAGTGGGGACAAGAGGAATAAGTAATACAAGATCCTCAGGAGGTAGAAGAATGGGTAGAGGAGGTGTTTGATGTCGTGGGGGTGATATGGGTAGAATAGGCTCTTCAACTTGTGGTGGAGAAATGGGTTGACCAACCTCTTCAGATTATGGGAGAGGTTGGTTAGGAATGAAAGGAAAAACCGTGTTGACCGTGCATATGTTGTGTTCTTGAGGGTCATCAGCCACAATCTGAACATTGTTCTAACTTGGGGGATGGTTAGGAAATGGTTGTCTAAAGACATCTATGTTTTGGTTGGCCAGTGCATTAGGGTTATCCAAAACAAGGTCCCCTTTGTCTAACATCTCTTGAACAATGTTTTTGAAGGTTTTGTAATTATCTGTTTCATGACCCTTGACACGATGATAGTTACAAAAGTTGTTTTCCCTATACCATACAGGGATGGCTCATGAGGGGTCAAATTGGACTGGTCAGATTTGAGGGAGGTTGAGGACCCCCTGCTTCACTAATTTATCCAATATAGAAGCATACGATTCTCTAATTGGAGTATATCATCATTGTTCATACCATTGTTGGAATTGTTTAGTGATGCTTTGTGAAGTGGAAGGCTCATATTGGTTAGTTGTGGTAGAAGATGATGACCTAAGGACCACAACATTCGTTGATCCCTTGGACTTGGAGTGGGAAGAAGATGATTTGGAAGAAGAAGGGTCATTGGATTTTGTGTTGGTATTTTTGCTATGCAATTTGACTCTATCTTCTTCAATTACACAGAGTTCAAGCTTTTGAGCCATAGTGAAAGCTTCATCGAATGTGTGGAGAGTTTGAACCTACAAAGTGGATGAGATGTGCTTGGCACATGCTCTTGAAAAGAGCTCAATCAGCTCAGGTTGAGGTAGTGATAAGGAGAGTTGGTTGATCAAACCTCTCTAACGGGTGATGAAGTCTGCTATTGACTCATCCTCAAATTGTCTAATGGAATAAAGGTCTGTGATGGAGACCTTCTTGGTGATGTTGATTGAGAAATGGTTGAGGAATAGCTGAGCAAGTTGAGTGAAGGTGAAGAGAGAATGACTGGTAATGGAGCTATACTAGTCAAGGGTAGCGCCAAAAAGTGACATAGGGAATGTGTGAAGTAATAATGCATCATTATGCGTTATGAGGTAGCAAGCGTGTCTAAACACTCGTAGATGTTATTGTGGGTCTTCTTTACTCTAAACACAAGTAAATTTTGGGAGTTCCCACTAGCTAGGGTATGGTCGAATAGGAACTGAAGGGTGGATGGGTTCGTTATAGATATGTTCGTATGAAAGAACATTCTTTAAACTTGAAATAGATGTCTCGAGGTTGGACATCTTATCCATCAGCATCTTAATTAGATCAGCAGATGGATTGGCATGAGGGGCACCCACTAAGTTATAGGGTACCTGGAAGGCATTGGGAGGGGCATATGACATACTCAATTGCATTTGTGTAGGTGCAACATACTGATAGTTTGTCATAGGGGCCAATGTTGAGGCCAAGGGGGCTTGTGCCATGAAGTTGGAGGGCATAACTTGACTAGATGCGACCAAGGGTGGTTGAATGGTGGTGAGACTAGTTAAAGGATGAGTAGCCACTCTCATTTTTATAGGCACAAGAGTGGATGGGATAGAGACAATCAAGTTTTGGAAGGGTGTCAAACTTGGTTGAATTGTTTGTGGTTGAGGATGTACAGAAACCCCAATGGAGGTAGGGCAAGAAAGGATAGAAGGGGAGGCCAAATCTTGAACATTGGCCATGGTTGGGTTATTGGTCGAGGCAATGGCCTGAGTGGCCATAGGTTGGATAGCAAAGGCTATTGATATCATTACCGCTTCAACCAAAGAAGTTGGCATCCCATAAATAGGGTTACCCAAATGATCTCGTGTTTGGCTTCTAGCGAGATAATGTTAGAGAGCCTTGACGTTGTGGTCAAGGAATCTCTCAAATTCTTGATCCCCTTTAGGAACAATAGGAGGTTGATCAAGGGTAAGTTGGATTGGAGTATGTTCAGTATCTAAAGTATGCTCCATTAGATGACTAGGTATAAAGGGTGAAGGTGGGAGTGGTTGTTGCCTTGCATGGTCAACAAGGGATTTGGCTTGACTGCGTGTTAGAACCATCCAAGACAAAAGGGGTTCAGGTTCCAAAAACTATGTGTTTCAGTTTTATCAAACCAGAAGTTGTGTTAAATAGCAAGAAATTTAGGTTTTAAGCTTGCTGTTTGGAAAGAAAATTTATTGACAGTGACCGATGTCAATTTTTTAACCGATATCAGTTATAAATGTTGCCAAGGTCGTTTAAATAACTGATGTTGGTGAAGTTAGGTTGCCGACATCGGTGGGAAAAATTGATGTCAATTTTTGTGTAATTCTAGAAACACAAAAAACTAATACTTTTTGGAAGAAGGAGAAATTCTGAGTTGTTTTTGGACTTTAGAATGATGCGACCTTACCAGCTCAAACAATCAGATAAAAATAGTAGAATAGATGATTAGGCAAGCAACCTCTAAAACATTAGATTCCTAGAAATAAATTTTAGAGTCATGGTGGCTTATGCCTTAAAAGAATGTGTTGGGAATTGAGCTTGTAGAATAGGTCCTAGAGAGGAAGTCTATGGCTAGTTTCAGGTTATGTTATGGTGCTCAAAATATCTATGTTAGGTTCAGTATGTGGCCTAGTGCTAGGGCTTGCTCCCTTCACTTCATGAACCTAGAGACGAGCTAGGCTACTTAGCCAAAATATACTTTGCCTATAGTTTATACTCTGCCAGAGAATAGAGTGGGTCCTCCTCTTGGTGGTGAAATCCAAGTAGGATCACCAGGTGGGGTAAGGTATCTGCTAGGTGATGAAATCCTAGATGGGCTTTGTCTCAAGTAAGTTTAAATGTTTGATTTAATGTGATTGTGGTTTGGTTGTGTAACATTTGTGCACTATGATTTATTCATAATGCTTTAATTACTAAGTGGGCTAAGTATGCATTCAAGCAAGAATGAAATGCAGTAGTTTTTTAACCCAAATCAAAATATGTTGTTCAAATGCAAACAATTAGAGAAGAGGTTAAGAGTATGAATTTTTCACTACTCTATGATGCATGCAAGAAACAACAAGAAGAAAAAGAGATGTTCTTTTTAACTTTTGCTAATGATTTCCTTTTGAGACAAAAAGAAAGAAGAAGGGATGTAAGAAGAAAATCTAATGCATCTATATGAAAATTTGTTTTTTTTTTTTAAAAAAAAAGAAGAATGAACCCAAGGAAAAATCTAGGGGTCCCATCGGGTGTGCCAGAATGTTTCTCTATATTTTTCTATAATTCATTTAGAAGAGGAAGAAACTAAAGTTAAAAAGGTCTTGGGTTTGATGTTACCTAGATTAAGTGTGCACCGTATCCAAGCATTGTGGGAGCTCTTCTTTGGTTGTGGAGGAAACACCTGCAATAAGAATAAAACTCAAATAAAGAGAATGTTAGAGGATGATATTGTGGACTGCCAAGCTATGCACTCGGTCTCGAAAGTGTAAAGCTTCATAAGGTATGACAGTCCACTATTTAATGAAAAGAGTGTTGTATAAAAAGAAATGATGAAAGACTAAGAAAGAGAAACATAGATAACACATACCTATTCTCTACAGTTAGTCTGTCATAGTCACCGACATTGGTATGTCTGTCGAGGTCAGTTGGGAAATGATGTCGACGTCGGTTTTGTTGTCGATGTCGGTAGGGGCAGTGGGCCTTGGATGGGTTTTAGGTTATTTCTGTGGTCGACAGAAGAGTCTATGGAAATTTAAAAGTTTGTGCAAGGTTGCAGGAAAGTGAATAAGGTCTAAGGAAGGGCAAAGGTGGGGATAGGTGTGAAAAGAGGGTAAGAATAAGAGGAAGGCTTTTTAGCCTCTCCATGGAAGAAGTCGAGTTTCTCTCAATAGTTCTTAGAAATATCAAATGGAAACTAATTACCAATGTATTCTAAAATACTGAAATGAGACTGAATACTTAGCTCTATTAGATGAAGAACCAGAGGTGTCAGAATGCTTATTCCTATTGTGGCTGATGTTGAGGTCCTCATGCAGTGTTTCAATCCATTGTCTGGAGTGACTTTTGTAGAGCTTTAGTAGCCAGGAGAGCGGTAGTTGAATTTTGATGATTTTTTCTTAGAGTGTGCATGTTAATCTGTAAAGAGGCAGGGGGCGAGCTCAATGGTAGAGCTAGGCTTATGTAACCAACATCGGCAATCCCACCGGCATCGGCCGACAGTTGACCGACGTCGATGGAGAAAGAATGGGTAAAAGGGCTATTTTTAGCTCTTTGCCCATTTCTCCCCCTACCAAGTGCTTTTGCCATTGGAGAACGGTCAAAACATGGGTTTATGAGGCATGAGAGTTGGTTAGGGAGTTAATAGGGAGTGAGAATAGGTCATGGGTAGTTAGGATTTGGAGGACCCAGTCTCAGGGTGACTCATAGGTTAAGAAAAGGTCTTAGGGTGAGGTGTCCAAGGTGAGGTGTCTAGGTGAGGTCATTAATTTAAAATAAGTAGTTTATTTTAAATTAATAATGTGTGTAAGTGTTTAGAAGGGGACCAAGGGGGGGTTGACACAATATTGGTGTCTACAGTCAGTTGGACTTCGACATTGGAAGTTGTACCTTTTAGAGGAGTATAGCATGATTAGGTGGAAATAGCATGATCCTTTGTTGATGAAACTATTTTGGATAAGGATAGCATGTATCTCCTTTATTTGGTTAGTTTTCTCCTCATTTGTGATATATACAAGTGGTGGTGAGGCTTTGGAGATATGACAGATACAACAGGACATCATATGTGAGATATTTTTTGTAGGGTGTCATATATCATCTTGTGGATGTTTGTTTTATATATGTACAAGTGTGGTAGAGAATTTGCACATTATTATTGATAGGTTTTAGTTTTGGATCAGCAATTCAGAGAATTCATTTGTGAATTCTGGAGGAGATTTTTCTATATATGTGAGAGTTCATTGTAATCTTATTTTAGATTACTAATTTATTTGAGGACATTCTTGGTGGATGTAGCCCACATTGGGTGAACCACGGTATATCTATGTTATGTGTTTTTGTTGGTTGTGTTCTTTCCTTTTATGCTTTCATTAAACTATGGTTTGAACGAATTATTTTTAAATAATTAAATCTGATTTTCACACATTTAAAATATGGTTTTGTGATTTTATGGTGGTTAAGAAATCTAATTTACATTCACTTAATTCCTAACAACTGGTATCAGAGCTTTGGTGGTGTTTTAGCTAAAGTGGTAAATCATAGGAAATGTTATTAACTTGAGTGGGAGCTATGGGAGAAGAAATCAAATTCAGAGTGGAGAAGTTTGATGGTAAGAATTTTGGTTTATGGAAAATGTAGATGGATGATTACTTATATCAAAAGGAAATTCAACTCCCCTTAGAGGGAAAATGAGGACAACATGTAAGTATGAGTGATGTATATTGGACATTGCTTGATAGGAAGGCATTGGGATCCATTCAATTATGCCTTGCATCTTTTGTTGCATTTAACATTGTAGATCTATCATCTACAAAAGATATCATGGATAAAATTGGGAAGTTATATGAGAAACCCTCAGCTTCAAATAAAAAATTTCTTATGAAAAGATTGTTTAACATGAAAATGTTTGAGAATGGTTTAATTGCTAATCATTTAAATGATTTTAATATGGTTGTAAGTATGCTCACTTCAGTTGGAATTAAGTTTGATGATGAAGTTAGAGCTTTGCTAATTTTATGTTCTTTACCAGATAGTTGGGATAGTTTGGTTATGGCTATGAGTAATGTAGTCCCTACCAAAGGAAGCTTGAATTTTGAGGATGTTGTAGATGTGATTTTTAGCAAGGAAATGTAAAGGAAATACACTAGTGAATCATCTTCAAGTAATGCTTTATCTATTGATACTAAAGGAAGGCAAAAAGATAAGAGCAAAGGCAACTATGGAAAGTTAAAAGGTAGATCTAATTTAAGATCTAAAGCCAAGATGATATGATAGCATTATGGGAAGAGTGGACACTCACAGAAGGATTATTGGTCACTTCTAGATAAGAAGGGAAAAAAGAATGAAATGAATGGAGTAAATTTTGACATCAGGTAAAACTAGTCAAGATGCCTTAATTCTTTCTTTGGATAATTTTACCGAGTCTTGGGTATTAGATTCAGGGGCTTCTTTTCATGCCACCACACATAGGCATTATTTTTTTGACTATGTTCAAGAGAATCTAGGACATGTATATTTTGGTGATGATGAACCATGTGAGATAGTAGGGAAAGGTTCTATTTAGGTGAAAATGCAGAATGGGAACATGTGGCTACTTAAGGATGTCAAACATGTGCCTATGTTGAGAGGAAATTTGTTTTCAATGGGGAAATTAGGAAGGGAAGGATGTTCAGTCATGTTTATTACAGATTCTTGGAAATTTACCAAAGCATCTCTTATGATTGGGAGAGGTAAGAACTTGGTACTTTATATTTGACTAGTAGTGTTGATTCTTGTGATTTAGTTTTGTACATGGAGATGCAACTATGTGTCACTATAGGCTTGGTCATATGAACCAAAGGGCATGGAGATATTAAAATATAAGTTTCCTAGATTGAAATATATAGATATAGACTTATATGAGGATTTTGTGTATGGGAAATAGAAGTGGGTTAGGTTCTTTAAAGTTAGACCCACAAAGAAAGAGCACAAGTTAGATTTGGTACATTCAGATGTATGGGGACTAGCTCGGGTATCTTTTATTGGTGGTTCCAATTATTATGTCACTTTTGTTGATGATGCAACTAGGAAAGTTTGGGTTTATTCTATTAAAAAGAAATATGATGTGTTTAACACGTTTAAGAAGTGAAAAGCTTTAGTTGAGAATAAAATAGTTCTCAAATTGAAATGTCTTAGATCAGATAATGGAGGTGAGTATTGTAGTAATGCTTTCTTCAATTATTGTTCTAATAATGGAATTCATAGGCAAAGGATATTTCTAAGAACTCCATAGCAAAATAGGGTGTCTGAAAGGATGAACAAAATAATAATGGAATGTGCTAGGAGAATGAGGTTACATGTAGGGTTGATTTTATAGTTTTGGGTAGAAGTAGTTAGTATAGTAGTATATCTAATTAATAGAGGACCTTCTATGCCTTTGGATGGAGGCATTCCTAAATAAGCTTGGTCTAGTAAGAATGTTGATTATTCTTTTCTTAGAGTCTTTGGATGTGAGGCTTTTACCTCAACAAAAAAGAGAATAGGGCCAAGTTAGAGGCTAAATCAGAGAAATGCACCTTTGTTAGATATGGTGAGGATGACTTTGGTTTCCATTTATGGAGCATTAAACATAAGAAAATATTTTGGTCTAGAGATGTAGTCTTTAATGAAAAAGTCATGTACAAGGATCAGTTGTAGGAACATGAATAAGAATCGAAAGAATATCCAGTATTGGATGACATTGTAGATGGCAAAGTATCTAATGAATTAGTTCATAAATCTTCTACACAATGATCCCAAACTCCTATGTTAATAATATATTCTAGGGTAAGAAAAGCACCTGAACATTTTTCTCCTTTGAATTATTTGATTCTCACTAACAATGGAGAACTAGAGTGTTTTGAGGAAGCAATGTAGGTTGATGCTAGGTTAAAATGGGAGCAAGTCATGGATGAAGAACATAGATCTCTCATGAAGAACCAAACATGGGATTTGGTAAGGCTACCCAAAGGAAAGAGTGCATTACTAAATAGGTAGATCTTCATAATAAAAGAAGATGATCAAGGGAGAAAAAGGTATAAGGCTAGTACGGTGGTCAAGGGGTTTGCACAAAAATTAGGTATTGATTTTGATGAGATTTTCTCTCTTATTGTAAAAATGACTTCTATTACGACTATTCTTGGTATAATTGTAGTTGAGGATTTTCACTTAGAATAGTTAGATGTGAAAACTACTTTTCTTCATGGTGATTTATATGAAGAGTTGTATATGAAGCAGCCATAGGGATATGAGCTCAAAGGGAAGGAGAAATTTGTGTGCAGATTATAGAAGAGCTTGTATGGCTTGAAACAAGCTCCACAGCAATGGTATAAGAAATTTGATTTTTTTATGTTGGAACAAGAATATCAAAGGTGTAATTCTGACCATTGCATGTACATCAAACATTTTGATGATGGTTTATTTATTATTTTATGTTGTATGTGGATGACATGTTAGTTACAGGAAAGAACATATAGCATATTCATATGCTCAAGAAACATCTTAGTGACTCCTTTGTTATGAAGGATTTAGTTCTTGCAAAGCAAATCCTTAGTATGAGGATTAATCATGACAAGAAGGAGAGGAATCTAGTTTTATCTCAATTAGAGTATGTGAAGAAGGTCTTGGAAAGGTTTAGTATGTTGGATGCTAAATTTTTTGGTACTCCTTTGGCAAGCCACTTTAGAATATCAAAGGAGCAATGTCCCAAAATAGAAGATAAAAAGTTTAAGATGTCCAAGGTACCTTATTCTTTGGTAGTTGGTAGCCTGATGTATGCCATGGTTTATACTAGCTAGATATTGCCCATGCAATGGGAGTTGTGAGTAGGTATATGAGTGATCCAAGTTATAAGCATTGGCAGGTAGTGAAATGGATTCTTTCATATTTGAGAAGAACCATTGATGTTGCATTATGTTATGGTGGATCAGATGCCTCATTTCATGGTTATGTGGACTCAAATATGGTAGTTTATATTGATAATAGGAGGACTATGATAGAATATAAATTTACTATTAGAGATATAGTAGTTAGTTGGGTTTATAGGATAAAAAAGGTTGTGGCTTTGTCAACCATAAAGGTAGAGTATGTTGTTGCCATAGAGGCTAATAAGGAGATGGTTTGGTCATAGGAATTATTTACAGAGTTTGGGCATGACCATGATAATCATATTTCTATTTATTTGTCAAAGAACTCTATTTTCCACTCGAGGATGAAACATATTTAGTTACATTATCACTTCATTAGAATAGCATTAGAGGAGAACTTGGTAAAGTTGGAGAATATTCATATTAGCTAGAATCCTAGGGATATGATGACCAAGGTGGTAACATTGGACAAGTTAATACTATTTTCATATTTGGTTGGCCTTAGTGGTCATAGAGTAGTGATAGATTCTATTCAAGAGAAAAGGTCTCCAAGTGGGAGATTGTTGAGTGTGGAGCCCTTTGCGGCTATCACATGACCTTTTTGTTACACTTTGGGGGCCTAGAGAGATCCAAGGATGTGGGGAGTGAATTTTTCCTTTTTCTCCTCATGTGGATGAATATTATTAAATGTTTATTTAATAATTTTCATGTATACTTCCATGTTTGTTGGCAATGGGATTGATTTCCTTGTTCTAGGGAATTAATTGTTTATTTAATATTTATGTAATACATAAGGATAAAATTATTAAATGATGTAATTAATAATTTTAATGATGCATTAGGATAAATTATTAAATGATATATTTACTTATTTTTATGATGCATTAGGAGGATAAAAATTATTAAATGCAGTATTTAATAATTTCTTGATGTATTATGGAAGTGGGTTAGACTTCAACATTGGAAGTTGTCTCTTTCTGATGAGTATGACATGTTTTGATTTAGTGGGGCTTATGGATAAGCATGATTAGGTGTAAATGGTATGATATTTTGTGTATGAGGCTATTTTGGATAAGGATATCATGTATCTCCTTTATTTGGTTAGTTTTCTCATGATTTCTGATATATACAGGTGGTAGTGAGGCTTTGGAGATATGACGAATACAACAAGACATGATATGTGAGATATTTTTTGAAAGGTTTGGTATAGCATCTTGTGGATGTTTATTTTATATAGGTATAGTTGTGGTAGATAATTTTAGGATTATTGTTGACGGGTTTCAGTTTTGGATCAACAATTCAAAGAAGTCATTTGTGAATTCTGGAGATTTTTCTCTTTGTGACAATTCATTGTAATCTTATTTCAGATTACTGATTTATTTGATGACTTTATTTGTGGATGTATCCCACATTGGGTGAACCACAATATACTTGTGTTATGTGTTTTTGTTGGTTTTATTCTCTCCTTTTATGCTTTCATTAAACTATGGTTTGAAGGAATTGTTTTCGCATAATTAACTTTGATTTTCACACACTTAAAATCTAGTTTTCTGATTTTATGGTGGTTAAGAAATATGATTTACATTCACTTAATTTCGAACATAAACTATTGTATGATTTAGCTTTAGGCTTATTTTATAAAATAGGTTTTAATATTTTCATGTAATCTTTACTTATATATGTGGTGGTTCCCATCTAAAAAATTATATATACACCTTGTATTCACCTCTCAAAGGAGGAAGATTTATGTAATATAAGATTGGAAATTATTCAAAAAGTTTATTGAGTTGTATTGTCTAGATTTCTCAATTTCTAAGTAATTCATGAGATGTATATATTAAACTTATTAGTATATGAGATTAATGTGTAAATTTTACATTATTTAAATCGATTTAGAAACTGGTTGACTATTTTTGTGATTGATTTTTTTAATAACTTTGATTTTGTGAATGAATGTGCATGTTAATAAATTTAGCATAAATAAAAAATATGTCAAGATTTTATTTGTAATATTTATCCCTTTGAATCTTCATTGTACTCCTATAAATATGAGTAACAACTAGATTTAAATGAATATTGGTTAAAATGCACAATGAGTTTTAGAAATTAGATTTTTTTAGAAAGATATCTCAGCTAGCTTAGGAAAAATTATTTTCTACCTTGCCTTTATTTATCTTATATGTTTATTTTATTCAAGATATATTTTATAAATTAGCATAATTTTGAACATCCATTTGTATTATAATTGTCTGTTAGTTTAGTTTAATAAACTCATTCTAGAAGAAATTATGGGACATATTAGAGACCACTTTACTTAAATTTTATTCCAACATTTGGTTATCTATAAAATAATAGACTTGTAGCTATGCTTTGGATTACATCATGTGATCCTAAAAAGAGGGTGAAAACCCATCAACTTATTGGAATGGGTCATAAACTTGCATCAAAGTATATGAGATATAAATAAATTTTACCTAGGATTTTAAATGTATACATGTATAAACCAAGTTTATCCTAAATCAAAATGTCTCACAGATGGAGGTGGCTAAGATAGTAAATGTTTAGACTAATACAGGGAAAGTTTGCTCAAGATTAAAACATATGTGCATTGTCTAATTATTTTAAATTTGATGTTGTTAAAGTTCTAAATACAAAATTGAGGTGTCTACAGTTGGGAAAACCCTTTTGGAAAAAATTCCAACTTAAAACATCTTTATTTCATTAACTCAATTGTTTACAATACAATAATGTACTTCCAAGTTTTGATTTACCCTTTTTCATTTGCAAGTTTTTCTAGGAACATCAATAGGAAACTATCCAAATAGTATTATAATACAATGGGTACTAAAACCATGAAATAAAACCATCCAAAATATATACAACATTCCACATTTAGAATATAGATTAGTGTAAACCATGTAGAGTGTAAATCATGAAATGTATACAACACATTTCCAACATTCTTTCACTTGTTGAATAATTTTCATAAGGGATAAATGGGTCATACTTTCAATAGCAAAGGGTATTCATGCCCATTGATTTTTTGCACTAAGAAAACTTCTCATTACTCACAACCTTCCTTAATAAATCAATATAATTTATCAAAATATATACATTTTAAAGTAGTACCTTCATCTTTAGTCATGTCTATAAAAAATACTATTTTACTTCAATATGTTTTGATCAATTAGGATAAGCAAGGTTATTTTACAAACGTATTATACTTTTCCTATCACAATCTATCCTTAATATTTTTTGTACAAAATAAATATTTGATAACAACCTATAAAACCATATAACTTCCTTACTTTCATGAGTGTCTACCATGTACTTATCTTCTATTGTCAATAATGCAAATATTTCTTTCCTCTTACTCATCTAATTTACTACTTCACCAAACAAGTTAAATGCATAAGAATTTATAGATATTATGCAACATACATCTCCAACTCAGTTAGCTTTAACAAAGCCTTGAAAAAATACTATTTTATTTTTGTCATGTTTTTCTTTGGAAAATATTACATGATCAAAAGTGACATGTAGATATATTTATATATAGTTCACTACATCCTAATGCTAGTTTCCTGGGTCGGACATATATCTTCTCATAACTCCCATTGCATGAGTAATTTCAAGTCCAATACAAACTATTGCATACATCATTGTTCCAGTGATAATTGCATAAGTAACTTGAGACATATACTCAATATTTTTTATGTCTTGGGACACCATTTAGTAGATATTTTTTTACCAAAAGGAAATGGTTTACTTATAGCTTTACATTATTTTATTATGAACCTATACAATATCATCTCAACATACTTTCTTTGATTTAAGCATAGTTTCTTGTTTGGTCGATCCTTTTTAATCTCCCTGCCCAAATTAAATTTGTAGCACTTAATTCCTTCATATCAAACTAAAATGAGAATTAAGATTTCCCCTACTTGATCATTTCTATATTGATACTAATTAACAACATATCATCTACACATAGAACTAATACAATAAATTTATCACCCCCTGTTTGAAATATTCATAGTGATCTTAGCTTTTCTTTGCATAAACACAAGTCCCAACAAAAAACTATCAAACTGTTGATTTCATATTTTTTGGTGATTGCTTCAAGCCATAAAGTGACTTACTAAACTTACACACCAAGTTCTTATTTCCTTTCAACTTAAAACTTTCAAGGTTCACCATATAGATTTGTTTCTCGAGCTCCTCTTGCATAAATGTTATCTATACATCCATCTATTTTATTTCAAGATAAAAAATAATAGTAACAGCTAAAAGAAATATAATTTAAGTTAGCTTAGAAATAAGGGATAAAATCTCATCAAAATTAATTTCATCTACCTAATAGAATCCTTTTACTACTAAGCATGGTTTATATTTCTCCATTTTCACTTTTGCATTGTACTTCTTCTTGAACAACCATTTGCTTCCAACGAGTTTTCTATTAAGAGGAAGTTTACCAAGTTTCATGATTTATTTTTATTGAAAGATTCCATTTCTTTCATGGCCTTCTTCATCCATGTCTTTCTTCTAAGATTTATTTTCATATGAGCAAAGTGTCTCTTTCACATTCTTGGAGTCTTCATCAGTAACTAATAAAACTAGTAATTTAAATACAAAAGGGAAATTAGGTGTACTATATTTTTCAACTGTTATTCTATTTTGAGTAGGGATTCTCAAGACTAGAGTTTGAGATCTTTCCAGTTCTAATTCATCTTCGTCTACCTCATCTAAATCTTCCTCGAGAAACACCCTTTTTTTTTCTTCTTCTTGAGTTACTTCATTTTCAAACATAGATTCTCTCTCTTACAATTCAACATGCACCTTTTTAAGTTATTATTTTATTTGTCCTTAAATTTTTAGAACCCCTTTAACTTATCTAAATTTTACATTATGATTGTAAATAATCTTATTTATTTTTAGGGTCCAAAGTTTATATAATCATGATTTATTTTTATCCAAGGGCTCCATTTATACCTCCATGACCTTCTTCCAAGACTTATTTTCATTTGATTTAAGTGCATCCTTTTATTTCTTGGGGTCTTCATTAGTAATTGATGTGGTAGCTTCCTATTGGGTCAAGCTCTCCTAAGATCTGACATCTTTTATGGCTTTAAGGGACTGGCCTTTTTTACTCCAAATGATGTGATAGCTTCCCATTCAATCAGGCTCTCCCAAGCTCTTACATCTCTAATAGGTCTTAGAGACTGGAATTTTTTATTATGGATGACATGAAAACTTCCCATTCAACCATACTCTCTCAAGATCTAACATCCCTAACAGGTCTGAGGACTAGCCTTTTTTACTCTAGATGATGTAACAAATTCCCATTTAGTCAGGCTCTTCTAGTCTCTAACATCTCTATAGGTCTAGGGGACTGGGCTTTATGACTCCAAATGATGTGAAAACTTCCCATTGGGCCAAGCTCTGACATCATTTACAATTTTGAGAGACTAACCTTTCTAACTCTAAATGATGTGGTGGCTTCCCATTTAGTTAGGCTCTCCTAGACTATGACACCTTTGATAGGTCCATGGGACTGGACTTTCTAACTCCAAATGTTGTGGTAGCTTCCCATTTATCTAGGCTTTGTGAGATTCAAAAATTATCAAGAAAAAATAAAATGGTACATTAAAACTTACCTATCAAACATGAAGAACTCGATAACAATTTTGTTACTCTGGTAAGGGAACTAGACTCTAGGAAAACCAAGTGAAAATCAACTTAAAACATCATCACCATGATATACTAAAAGAGGACAAACACTACTTAGTCAATTTAAAGAATTTCAAAGAGGTATCTTACTACTTGAAGAAATCAAGGTAATGTATATTATGAATATTTAAGCAAGTGTCACCAGCAAGAATAAAAGAAATAAATCTGAAGCTCTGGTTCATGGAATTCTTAGATGGGTCCCCCATTTTAGAGAAAAGGGGGAATGTTGGCCACAACAGGTTAGACATATATCTGGTTATAACTCCCATTGCATTGGCAATGCCAAGTTTAGTAAACATCATTACATACATCAATATTCCATTGACACTTTCATAAGTAAATTGAGACATTTCCTCAATCTCTTCTTTTATCTTGGGACACTATTTAGTAAATATATTTTTACCAAAAATAAATGGTGTATTTATAGGGTTACATTCTTTCATTATGAACTTTTATAATTTTATCTCATCATACCTCCTTTAATTTAACCACAATTTCTTGTTTGGTCGATCTTTTTTAATTTCCATGCCCAAATAAAAAATTTAGCACCAAATTCATTCATAAAACACTAAGATGAAAAATTAAAAATTAGCATTCTTTATCATTTCTACATTGATACTAGTTAACAACATATAATCTACATATAAAACTACTACAATAAATTATCACCACTTGTTCAACTAAGGAATTGGATAAGAAAGTTATTCAAAGTATGAAACAAAAAATGATGAGGTTGGAAACACATACCAAGGCTATAGTACTATATGATGTAATTGAATATGTTGAAAATCCCTTGGAATCATTAGTTGAATTTTTTACTACCATTGTGAAACTAATAATAAAATTAATCATATGCATCAAAAGATAAAAATATACCAATAAAAGATCAATAAATTGGAGATGAAGCTAAATAATTTGGTCAAATTAATTAAAAAGGGAGATGTTCCCACATATTAATATTATGAACCCATTTAACGTTGGTCACTACCAGAGTTTTATCATACATATGATAACTTCAACACAAAAATGGATTGATGACATGAGTTATGTAATAAATATGGTTAATGATTCAATGAAGAAAATTTTGGATTTCTTTAATGAAGTTGGTACCCCTCTAGTGTTTTTCTTGAGTAATTATCTTATATCTACCATGGATTTTATTGCTTAGTTAGTCATATTTATGATTGATTTTAAGAATAAGATATTAAAATCAAAAAAGGCAAGGAGCAATGAATTGATAGATCTAGTCACTTAAGTTACATTGAAAGTTGAGAGAGTCACTGCAATGAAGGGAGTCCTTGAAAATACACTCTCTAATCATGCATTTTTGTTGACCAAAGTTGACTCTTTGTTCATAATGCCTATCATCAATGCTTCAGAAATATACATTGACTACCAAACATGCACTCTTACCTTCCAAATTCCAAATAAATAGCAGTAATCTGAGAATAATAAATCTATTTTTGGTCAAATGTTGCTTTTAGAAAAGCATTGTAAAATGTTGAGTGTGGATCCCTTTGGGGCTATCACATGACCTTGTTGGTATACTTTAGGGGTCTAGAGAGCTCCAAGGATGTAGGAAGCACATTTTTTCTTTGCTCCTCATGTGGATGAATATTATTAAATGTTTATTTAATAATTTTCATGTATACTTCCATGTTTGTTGGAAGTGGGATTGATTTCCTTATTCTAGGGAATTAATTGTTTATTTAATATTTATGTAATGCATTGGGAGAAAATTATTAAATTATATATTTAATAATTTTCATGATGCATTAGGATAAATTATTAAATGATGTATTTACTTATTTCTATGATGCATTAAGAGGAGAAAATTATTAAATGCAGTATTTAATAATTTCTTGATGTATTATGGAAGTGGGTTGGACTTCAACATTGGAAGTTGTTCCTTTTGGAGGAGTATGGCATGTTTCTACTTGGTGGGGCTTATGTATAATCATGATTAGGTGTAAATGGAATGATCCTTTATAGATGAGGGTATTTTGGATAAGGATATCATGTGTCTCCTTTATTTGGTGAGTTTTCTCCTCATTTGTGACATATACATGTGGTGGTGAGGATTTGGAGATATGACAAAAACAACATGACATGATATGTGAGATATTTTTTTTAGGGTCTGGAATAGCATCTTTTGGATGTTTTTTTTATATAGGTACAAGTGTGTTAGATCATTTGTGGATTATTATTGACAAGTTTCAGTTTTGGATCAGCAATTTAGAGAATTCATTTATGAATTCTGGAGGAGACTTTTCTATCTCTATGAGAGTTCATTATAATATTGTTTAATATTAATGATTTATTTGATGAATTTCTTGGTATATTTAGCCCACATTGGTTGAACCATGGTATATCTGTGTTATGTGTTTTTGTTGTTTTTGTTCTCTCCTTTTATGATTTCATTAAATTGTGGTTTGAAGGAATTGTTTCCGCATTATTAAATCTATTTCTCACACATTTAAAATCTAGTTTTGTGATTTTATGTTGTTAAGAAATCTGATTTACATTCACTTAATTCCTAACAACTGGTATGAGAGCTTTGGTGGTATTTTAGCTAAAATGGTAAATCATATGAAAGGTTATTATCTTAAGTGGGAGCAATGGGAGAAGAAATTAGATTCAGAGTGGAGAAGTTTGATGGTAAGAATTTTGGTTTATGGAAAATACATATGGAGGATTACTTGTATCAGAAGGAACTTCAACTACCCTTAGAGGGAAAAGGAGGACAACCTTTAAGTATGAGTGATGCAAATTTGACATTTCTTGATAGGAAGGCATTTGGAGCCATTCAGTTATGCCTTGCATATTTTGTTTCATTTAACATTGTAGATCAAACATCTACAAAGTATCTCATGGATAAACTTGGAAAGTTGTATGAGACACCCTCATCTTCAAATAAAAAGTTTCTTATGAAAATATTATTTAACATGAAAATGTCTGAGAATGGTTTAATTGTTAATCATTTAAATAATTTTAATACGGTTGTAAGTATGCTCACTTCAATTGGAATTAAGTTTGATGATGAAGTTAGATCTTTGCTAATTTTATGTTCTTTGCTAGATAGTTGGGATAGTTTGGTTATGGCTATGAGTAATGTAGTCCCTACCAAGGGAATCTTGAATCTTGAGGATGTTGTAGGTGTGATTCTTAGCAATGAGATGTGGAGGAAAAACAATGGTGAATCATCTTCAGGTAATGCTTTGTCTATTGATACTAGAGGGAGGAAAAAAGATAAGAGCAAAGGCAACTGTGGAAATTCAAAAGGTAGATCTAAAGCCAAGATGATATGATAGAATAATGGGAAGATTGGACACTCAAATAAGCATTATTGGTCACTTTGACATAATACGGGCAACAAGAAGGAAACAAGTGAGGTAAATGTGACATCAAGTAAAACTAGTCAAGATACCTTAATTCTTTCTTTGGATAATTTTATTGAGTCTTGGGTATTAGATTCAGGGGATTCTTTTCATGCCATCCCTCATAAGCATTATTTTCTTGACTATGTTCAAGAGAATCTAGGACATGTATATCTTGCTGATGATGAAATGTAGAATGGGAACACATGGATACTTAAGAATGTTAGACATGTGCCTATGTTGACATAAAATTTGGTTTTAGTGGGGAAATTGGGAAGGGGAGGATGTTCAGTCAGGTTTACTGTAGATTCTTAGAAAGCTACCAAAGGATCTCTTGTGATTTTGAGAGGTAAGAAAGTTGGTGCTTTATATTTAACTAGTAGTGTTGATTCTTATGATTTAGTTGCTTTAAATGGAGATGTAACTATGTGTCACTACAAGCTTGGTCATATGAGACATAAGGGCATGGAGATCTTAAAAGATAAGTTGTTTGGATTGAAATATCTAGATCTAGATTTCTATGAGGATTGTGTGTATGGGAAACAGAAGCAGGTTAAGTTCCTAAAATTTGGACCCACAAAGAAAGAGCACAAGTTAGAGTTGGTACATATATATGTATGGGGACCAACCCAGGTATCTTTTATTGGTGGTTTCAATTATTATGTCACTTTTGTTGATGATACAACTAGGAAAGTTTGGGTTTATTGTATTAAAAAGAAATCTGAGGTATTTGACACTTTTAATAAGTGAAAATCCTTGGTTGAGAATGAAACAGGTCTCAAATTGAAATGTCTTAGATCATATAATGGAGGTGAGTATTGTAGTAATGCTTTCTTTGATTATTGTTCTAAAAATTGAATTCATAGGCAGAGGATGGTTCCAAGAAGTCCACATGAGAATGGGGTGTCTAAAAGGATGAATAGAACAATAGTGGAATGTGTTAGGAGAATGAGGTTACATGTTGGGTTGCCTTTATAGTTTTGGGTAGAATCAGTTAACATGGCCATATATCTAATTAATAGAGTACCTTATATGCCTTTAGATGGAGGCATTCCTGAACAAGCTTGGTCTAGTAATAATGTTGATTGTTCTTTTCTTAGAGTCTTTAGATGTGAGGCTTTTACCCTTATCAAGAAAGAGAATAGGACCAAGTTAGAGGCTAAATTAGAGAAATGCACCTTTGTTAGATATGTTGAGGATGACTTTGGTTTCTGTTTATGGAGCATTAAAGATAAGAAAATATTTTGGTCTAGAGATGTAGTCTTTAATGAAAATGTCATGTATAAGGATCAGTTGTAGGAATAGGAGTACGAACCAAAAGAGTACATAGTATTGGATGACATTGCAGATGGAAAAGTATCTAATGAATTAGTTTAGGAATATTATACATAAGGATCCCAAACTCCTATGGTAGGAATATCTTCTAGGGTAAGAAAATCAACTAAACATTTTTCTCCTTCTTTGAATTATTTGTTACTGACAATGGAGAACCAGAGTGTTATGAAGAAGCAATGCAGGTTGATGCCAGGTTGAAATGGGAAAAAGCCATGAACGAAGAGTATAGATCTATCATAGAGAACCAAACATGGGATTTGGTATGGCTACCCAAGGACAAGAGTGCATTGCCAAACAGGTGGATCTACAGAACAAAACAAGATTATCAAGGGAGAAAAAGGTATAAGGCTATGATGGTGGTCAAGGGGTTTGCACAAACATCAATTATTGATTTTGATAAGATTTTCTCTCTTATTGTAAAAATGACTTCTATTAGGATTGTTCTTAGTATAATTGTAGTTGAGGATTTGCACTTAGAGTAGTTAGATGTGAAAACTACTTTTCTTTAAGGTGATTCAGATGAAGAGTTGTATATGAAGTAACCATAAGGATATGAGGTCAAAGGGAAGGAGAGATTTATGTGCAGATTAAAGAAGATCGTGTATGGCTTGAAACAAGCTCCACAACAATGGTATAAGAAATTTCATCATTTTATGTTGGAACAAGAATATCAAAGGTGTAATTTTGACCATTACATGTACATCAAACATTTTGATGACGGTTCCTTTATTATTCTATCCTTGTATGTGGATGAAATGTTACCTACAAGAAAGAACATACAACATATTCATATGCTTCAGAAAAATCTTAGTGACTCCTTTGCTATGAAGGATTTGGGTGCTACAAAGCAAATCCTTGGTATGAGGATTACTCATGATAGGAAGGAGAGGAAGCTAGTTTTATCCCAATTAGAGTATGTGAAGAAAGTCTTGAAAAGGTTTATTATGTTAGATGCTAAATTTTTTGGTACTCCTTTGGCAAGCCACATTAGATTATCAAAGGAGAAGTGTCCCAAGATAACAACTAAAAAACTTAAGATGTCCAAGGTACCTTATTCTTTGGTAGTTGGCAGCTTGATGTATGCTATGGTTTGTACTAGGTTAGATATTGCCCATGCAATGGGAGTTGTGAGCAGGCATATGAGTGATCCAGGTTATGAGTATTGGTAGGTAGTGAAATGGATTCTTCAATATTTGATATGAACCATTGATGTTGCATTATGTTATGGTGGATCAGATACCTCTTTACATGGTTATGTGGACTTGGATATGGTAGGGGATATTGATAGTAGGAGGAGTACGATAGGATATATATTTATTGTTGGAGATAATATGGTTATTTGGATTTTTAGGATATAGAAGGTTGTGGCTTTGTCAACCACAGAGGTAGAGTATATTGCTACCATAGAGGCAAATAAGGAGATGATTTGGTTATAGGAATTATTTTGAGAGTTTGGGCATGAGTAGGATGTTGGAAGACTACACCATGATATTCAGAGTGCTATTCATTTGGCAAAGAACTCTGACTTCCACTTGAGGATGAAACACATTGAGTTACGTTATCACTTCATCAGGATAGCTTTGGAGAAGTTGGTGAAGTTGGAGAAGATTAATACTAGCCAAAATCCTATGGATCTGATGACCAAGGTGGCCACATTAGACAAGTTAAGACTATGTTCCTATTTGGTTGGCCTTTATGGCCATGGAGCAGTCATAGATTTTATTCATGAGAAAAGGTCTCCAAGTGGGAGATTGTTGAGTGTGGATCCCTTTGGGGCTATCACATGACCTTGTTGGTACACTTTGGGGGTCTAGAGAGCTCCAAGGATGTGGGGAGTGCATTTTTCCTTTGTTCTTCATGTGGATGAATAATATTAAATGTTTATTTAATATTTTTCATGTATACTTCCATGTTTTTTGGATGTGGGATTGATTTCCTTGTTCTAGGGAATTATTGTTTATTTAATATTTATGTAATACATTAGGAGAAAATTATTAAATGGTGTATTTACTTATTTCTATGATGCATTAGGAGGATAAAAATTATTAAATGTAATATTTAATAATTTCTTGATGTATTATGGAAGTGGGTTAGACTTCCACATTGGAAGTTGTGCCTTTTGGAGGAGTATGGCATGCTTTTACTTGGTGAGGCTTATGAATAAGCATGATTAGGTGGAAATGGTGTGATCCTTTGTGGATGAGGCTATTTTTGATAAGGATAGCATGTACCTCCTTTATTAGGTGATTGTTTTCCTCATTTGTGATATATCAGGTGGTGGTGAGGCTTTGGAGATATGACAAATACAACAGGACATGATATGTGAGATATTTTTTGAAAGGTGTGGTATAGAATCTTGTGGATGTTTATTTTATATTGGTATAGGTGTGGTAGATCATTTGTGGATTATTGTTGACAGGTTTTAGTTTTGGATCAACAATTTAGAGAATTCATTTGTGAATTCTGGAGGAGATTTTTCTATCTCTGTGAGAGTTCATTGTAATCTTATTTCACATTACTGATTTATTTGAGGACTTTCTTGGTGGATGTAGCCCACATTACTTGAACCATGGTATATCTATGTTATGTGTTTTTGCTAGTTTTGTTCTCTCCTTTTATGCTTTCATTAAACTGTGGTTTGAAGGAATTATTTTCGCAAAATTAATTATGATTTTCACACAATTAAAATTTGGTTTTGTGATTTTATGGTGGTTAAGAAATCTGATTTACATTCATTTAATTCCTCACATAAACTATTGTATGATTTAGCTTTAGGCCAATTTTAGAAAAGATGTTTTAATATTTTCATGTAATCTTTACTTATATATGTGGTGGTTCCCATGAAAAAAATAATATATACACCTTGTATTCACCTCTCAAAGGTGGAAGATATATGTAATATAAGATTGGAAATTATTTGAAAAGTTTATTGAGTTGTATTGTTTAGATTTCTCAATATCTAAGTAATGCATGAGATGCATATATTAGACTTATTAGTATATGAGATTAATATGTGTAAATTTTACGTCATTTAAATCGATTTAGAAACTAGTTGACTATTTTTGTGATTAATTTTTTGAATAACTTTGATTTTGTGAATGACTGTGCATGTTAAAAAATTTAGCGTAAATAAAAAAATGTCAAGATTTTATTTGTAATATTTATCCCTTCAAATCTTCATTGTACTCCTATAAATATGAGTAACAACTAGATTCAAATGAATATTGGTTAAAATGCATGGTGAGTTTTAGAAATTAGATTTTTTTAGAAAGATATCTAAGCTAGCTTAGGAAAAATTATTTTCTACCTTGCCTTTCTTTATCTTATATGTTTATTTTAGTCAAGATATATTTTATAAATTAGCATAATTGTGAATATCCATTCTTATCATATTTTAGTCTATTAGTTTAGTTCAATAAACTCATTCTAGAAGAAATTATGGGACATATTAGAGACCACTTTACTTAACTATTATTCCAACATTTGCTTATCTATAAAATCACATACTTGTAGCTCATGCTTTGGCTTACATCATGTGATCCTAAAAAGAGGGTGAAAACCCATCAATTTATTGGAATGGGTCATAAACCTACGTCAAAGTCTATGAGATATAAATAAAGTTTACCTAGGATTCTAAATGTATTCATGTATAAACCAAGTTGATCATAAATAAAAATGTCTAGCAGATGGAGGTGGCTAAGATAGTAAATGGTAAGACTAATACAAGGAAAGTGTGCTCAAGATTAAAACATATGTGTATTGTCTAATTATTTTAAATTTGATGTTGCTAAAGTTCCAAATACAAACTTGAGGTGTCTACAGCTGGGAAAACCCTTTTGGAAAAAATTCCAACTTAAAGCATCTTCTTTATTGCATTAACTCAAATGTTTACAATACAATAATGTACTTCCAAGTTTTGATTTACCCTTTTTCATGTGTGAGTTTTTGTAGTAACATCAATAGGAAACTATCCAATTAGTATTATAATATAATGCTTACTAAAACCATGAAATAAAACCATCCAAAATATATGCAACATTCCACATTTATAGTATAGATGAGTGTAAATAATGTAGAGTGTAAATCATGAAATGTATACAACACATTTCCAACATTCTTCCACTTGTTGAATAATTTTCATAAGGGACAAATGGGTCATACTTTCAATAGCAAAGGGTATTCATGCCCATTGATTTTTTTCACAAAGAAAACTTTTCATTACTCATATCCTTCTTTAATAAATCAATATCATTTATTAAAATATATACATTTTAAATTAGTACCTTCATCTTCAGTCATGTCTCTAAAAAATACTATTTTACTTCAATATGTTTTGATTATTCAAGATAAGCGAGGTTATTTTACAAATGTATTATACTTTTCCTATCACAATCTATCCTGAATATTTTTTGTACAAAACCAATATTTGATAACAACCTATAAAACCATATAACTTTCTTACTTTCATTGAGTGTCTACCATGTACTTATCTTCTATAGTCAATAATGCAACTATTGCTTCCCTCTTACTCGTCTAGTTTACTGCTTTTCCAAACAAGTTAAATGCATAACCACTTATAGATCTTAAACAACTTAGATCTCCAACTCAGTTAGCTTTAACAAAGCCTTGAAAAATTACTATTTTATTTTCCTCGTGTTTTTCTTTATAAAAGACTACATGAACGGATGTGGCATGTAAATGTATTTATATATAGTTCACTACATCCTAATGCTAGTTTCCTAGGTTGGACATATATCTTCTCATAACTCACATTGCATGGGTAATTTCAAGTCTAATACAAACTATTGCATACATCATTATTCCAGTGACAATTGCATAAGTAACTTGAGACATTTACTCAATATTTTTTATGTTTTGGGACACCATTTAGTAGATTTTTTTTACCAAAATGAAATGGTGTACTTATAGCTTTACATTATTTTATTATGAACCTATACAATATCATATCAACATACTTTCTTTGATTTAAGCACAGTTTCTTGTTTGGTCAATCCTTTTTAATCTCCATGCCCAAAGTAAATTTGTAGCACTTAATTCCTTCATATCAAACTAAAATGAAAATTAAGATTTCCCCTACTTGATCATTTATATATTGATAAAAATTAACAACATATCATCTACACATAGAAATAATACAATAAATTAATCACCCCCTATTTCAAATATACATAGTGATCCTAGCTTTTCTTCACACAAACCCAAGTCCCAACACAAAACCATCAAACTATTGATTTCACGTTTTTTTGTGATTGCTTCAAGCCATAAAGTGACTTACTAAACTTACACTCCAAGCCCTTATTTCCTTTCACCT
Organism: Torreya grandis; assembly: GCA_037957365.1. NCBI lineage: Eukaryota > Viridiplantae > Streptophyta > Pinopsida > Cupressales > Taxaceae > Torreya > Torreya grandis. Next base: position 288,200 of record JARHVA010002983.1, on the reverse strand, counting down.
TAAAACTTTCAGGCTTCACCATATAGATTTGTTTCTCGAGCTCCCCATGCATAGATGTTATCTATACATCCATCTATTTTATTTCAAGATCAAAAGTAATAGCAATAGCCAAAAGAAATATAATTTATATTAGCTTATCAATGAGGGATAAAATCTCATCAAAATTAATTTATTCTACCTAATAGAATCCTTTTGCTACCAAGCATGCTTTATAATTCTCCATTTTCACTTTTGCATTGTACTTCTTCTTGCACAACCATTTGCTTCCAACAAGTTTTCTATTAAGTGGAAGTTTACCAAGTTTCATGAATTATTTTTATCCAAAGATTCCATTTCTTCCATGGCCTTCTTCGTCCATATCCTTCTTCCAAGATTTATTTTCATATGAGCAAAGTGTCTCCTTCACATTATTAGATTCTTCATCAGTAACTGATAAAACTAGTAATTTAAATGTAGAAGGTAAATTAGGTGGACTATATTTTTCAAATATTATTCTATTTTGAGTAGGGCTTCTCAAGACTAGAGATTTAGATCCTTCCAATTCCAGTTCATCTTCATCTACCTGTTAGGAACTCCAAAGGAAGCACAATTGATTACCTTTCTTATAAGCAATTAAACATGAAATTATACCAGAATGATTAAGTAACTAGAAACTTGAAACAACAAAGAATATGAGAGACAATACACAATCTTGTATTAAATACTCTTCAGAAGGAAATACAATAAAGAAGTGCCACAGTCTTCTTCCACCTCTAAGGCTTCCCACACCTCTAAGACTTTCAATAATCTTCCCTCAAAGTTCTCTCTTTCTCTCTCAACCACAACTAACTCAACAACCTGAGTTGTTATCCCCTCCTTGATAGCTTTAGCTGATCTCCTTGACCTTGCACCTTGCAGATCTCCTTTGACCTTGCTTTCTTGCTTCAATGCTTTACTTGCCTTAATTACAATACATGCCTCATGGGTCTTTAAATAGGATCCCAGGCATACAATAATTAGACCTCTAATTACAATAATTAGAAACACAGACTCAAGACTTAAATTAGCCTTCAACATGCAAACACTCTCGGACCTCTTAAAATTAGATGAGTCTAATTTTGGAAATGCATTATGGAAACACATGCAACTGCATGCACACGCACAAGTGATCGACGTCGGTTTCTGTCTGTCTGCTCCTGACCGACATCGGCCAATCTCTGGTCCCTGCCTGACTGATGTCGGCAATACTGCCGATGCTGGTTACTGGTTGAACTCAGCAACCTCCTGATTTAGTGAAGCTTTTAGCTCCACAACTTAACACTACCTCATGTAAATCTTCCTCAAGAAACACCCTTTTTTATTCATCTTCTTGAGTTACTTCATTTTCAAACATAGATTATCTATCTTTTAATTCAACATGCACCTTTTTAAGTTCTTCTTTTAATTGTCCTTCATGTTTTAGAACCCCTTTGACTTATCTAAAGATTACATTATGATTGTAAACAATCTTCTTTGTTTTTAGGGTCCAAAGTTTATATCATCATGCTTTATTTTAATCCAAGGTCTCCATTTATTCCTCCATGACCTTCTTCCAAGACTTATTTTCATTTGAGTTAAGTGCATCTTTTTATTTCTTGGGGTCTTCATTAGTAACTGATAAAATTGATAAAATAATCGTAGAAGGGAAATTGGGTAGAATATACTTTTCTTGGATTCTTCTATTTCTATTAGAGCTTCTCATGTTTGGAGTTTGAGATCCTTTCACTTATGTTTGATCTTCATCTACTTCATCTTAGTCTTCCTCAAGAAACACCCTTTCTAATTCATGTTTCTCTAGTTACTTTATTTTTATACACACACTCTCTCTTCTAATTCTACATTCACCTTTTCAGGGTCTTCTTTTGGTTATCCTTCATGTTTTGAAACCCATTTAACTAATCTAAATATTACACTATGATTGTAAACATTCTTTTTTATTTTTAAGTTCTAAATTTTATATCCTTTTACACAAGTACTATATCTAATATAATTTAGCTTAGTTTTAAAAGAAAAAAATTGGAAAATGCTAATTGATTCACCCACACACCCCTTAATTGTTAGGTTGTGGAGCTAAAAGCTTCACTAATGCAGACATTGGAGGAGGGTGCTGAGTGTCACAGTCACCGGCATCGATCAGGCCAACTGACGTTAGTCAAGTGGAGACAGGAAGCTGCCAACGACAGTCAGGGATCAGCCGATGTCGGTCACCCCTAGGCAGACAAGGACCGATGTCGGTTGCCTGTGTAGTTCTGAACTATGAGTTCTACAGACAGTTCATTAACGAACTGGTTGTTTGCATGAAGAAGGCTAGTTATAGTCTTGAGCTGCGGATCTAATTATTGTAATTAGGTGTCTAATTATTGTTTGCATGAGATCTATATAATAGACTCATGGGCTGTATTGTAATTTGTGCTAGAGAGTAAGAGAGCAAATATTAGCTCCTTCAGAGTGAAGAGAGCAAGGTGTGTTTTTCCTAGTGCCACAATGCCAAGTATGGGTGCTGGTTTGGAGAATCAGATGGATTCTTCATGTATGTAGGATCTTGGTCGGCAGGTGTGCAAGGCCACGTTTGGAGATCTACATGGTAAGTAAGATCATTGATCTGCAGGTGTGTGTGTGTGTGAGGTCAAAGGAGATCTATAGGTGGTAGCAGGATCAAGGTGACAGCAACACAACAGGTAGCAAGATCAGGCAGGATCTACTTGGAGTATGGTGTGTACTCGGTTGGAGAGCAAAGAGGAAGGCAAGGTAGATCCTTCCAAAGTAAGATCATTTGAGTTGCAGAGTGTTGCAAGTTCATGGGAGATCTACTTGGAGTGTGTTGTGTACTCAGTTTGAGTATTTGGGTATACTCGGTGTACTGGCAGTATTGTTACTGACTGGTTGACTGGCGGTGTTGTTACTGGCTGGTGGAGGTGAACACCAACTCTGTGTTTGAGTTGTGTGTTGGGACCATAAGAGAGAGAGTGAGCTCTTGAAGAGATTTACTCTTTATGCTCTAGATGTGTGTGAGCTCTAGAGATGTAAGGAAGAAGACTGTGGCATCTTCTTTGTTGTATTTCCTTCTGAGAAGAGTATTAATACCATTGGGTATTGTCTCTCATATTCTGTGTTATTTCTGAGTTCTAGTTACTTGTTACTTCTGGTTTAATTCCGCATGTTTAGTTTCTTGGTTATCAATG